>CABFVZ010003577.1:60789-71028 GCA_902151445.1 Timema monikensis
CCCCCCCCCACACACACACACCATGGTTCGGAAATCCCTGTTTTAAGCATTTAATAACATTATTTGTGTTTTTAGAGGGTGTATGGCAAATATTCTACTTGTCTCCCTATGGGTACGCCATTGCAGTGACATTATTGTCTTTAAAAAAAAAGCTGTAAATAATCGCGTCATCTTTTTTTGTGTGAAGGTCTCGCTGGCTCTGCCGGGCGAGTACGTAAAGTTCGGCAGCGTTGTGCAGATGGTAGCGCCAGACGTGCCGGCCTCTCGCGGCGGCGAATCCGGGAAGCTCGGTATGGTTCTGGCCGGAATCGTGGGCGAGAAGGAGGTGGACTGTATCCAACATTTCGTCCATGGGTGCGTGCTCAGTGCCTCTCCGTTGCTCACGCCGTGTGTCAGAAACGCTTTCATCGTCCACAGGTAAGTGTCATGGACTATCTTATCTCTCTGTGAAGGTACTGAAGTGGGCCGATACGCATCACTCGTTGTTCCACTCGTGTGTTTTGTTTATCTCTGGCCAAGGCTGTACGAATCAAATAAATGTCGCGCGCGGCATACTCGTGTGACGAAATCATTTTTTTGAGGGGTGTTCAATCTAGATGTCAAATTGTTTTTGGCATTCCATTTTTATCTTGAGAAATAATTTGTTCTTTCTTGATTAACACACTTTTGTTTTAAAATAAATACTGTTAAAACACCATTCTAATCATCCAAACATTTTTTATTCTTATTTAAACAACTTTAACGAATTAACTTAAGTATATTGAGGTTTTATTAATAAAGGCCCCTCTTCGGTGGTCGAATATTTTAAGTCGTCACTCTCGCAATCGACAGAAGTACCGATGACGGGGAGATTGTGGGGGTGGGAGGGTTGAATCACAGTCAGGTATACTGAGGGTGTTTTCTCTTCATTGGTTTTACACTCTCCATGTGTATAATCCGAACAGATATTAAAATGCAGTATTATAAAAAAATAACTAATAAATTATTAAAATTTCAACAAATATGCTAGGTAACATTTTTTTATATTACAATGGAAGTGTGAGAAAATCTCCCAAACATTGTTTGCTCCAGAACAAAAGTTTATTAATCAAGAGAGGTTAAATAAATTCCTAACAAATTAATTAAATGTTGAAAATCATTCAACACTATCTAGAATAAACTTCACTATTTGGCCTTATTCAATGGAGTTGCTTGGCTTTCAAACTTGGGGATATTAGCAATAGGCCTATCGCATAGCTATAAAATAACACTAATAAAGTAATAATATTATAAAACGTTATCACTGTTGACCTTAAAAATATATTTATATTTTCTGAAAGATTCCTTCTAACAGAATCCGACTATGATTTGTTTTGTTCAATTTAGAAAATATAAGAGTTGATAACAAAATAATATTTAGGCCTAGCTACACTATTATTGTAATGTTTGTTAGCTACAAAGATAATATGCTTATGATAAAAAAATTATAATCTATTTTTAAAACAATTTTAATTGTTGAAAGCCCTCCACTATCCCTCTAAAAGCTATCTTTTTGATGCCACAATATCGAGCTTTCTTGAACTTTTTTGAAAACAAAGTCCATAAAAAAATATGTCTCCATATCAGTAAAGGATTTAACATAATATTATTTGTGCATGTCAAAAAAGTGACCCATATAGTCCAATTTTCATGTAAATAATCTCTTCTGACAGCTAGAAAATCTACTAAGTTCACGTATTAACACGTTAAGCAGTTGTAATTTTTGTTATATAATATCAACAACTACAATTAACTCCCGATTATCCGTGGTAATGGAGGCGCGAGTACCACGTATAGTTCGCATATTTAGTAAAACAAGTTATTGTAGCATATTCAATTCAAACTTGTACTCACCTATCGTGATTATGTTTATGAACATATCATTATATTTCACGCACTAAGATAATAAAAAACACTTTAAATCAATGTACAGTGTATTCAAAATGGACACGTCACTTAAACAGTGTGTATTAGTATTCTGCTTCATTGCAGCTGCTTACTTTTCCCTCTTCCAGTGCAGTCCTCCTTGCATAAACTTTTTGTCTCACTGGCCATTCATTATCTCTTCCTTAGGGATTTACTGAGTACAACAGTCGGTAGCCCTGTATTCTTCATCAACGCGGCGATTAGAAAAAAACCGTATACGCTGCTGTTGGCTATGGTGCGGTTAAGCCGCAAAGCAAATAGTCAGGAGTTTACTGTATGAAGTAACAACAATAATATAATGAAATGTTATCATGGGTGACCATATTTAATTGTTTCACTGATATAATATCAGGATAATAATTATCATAATCTCAGATTTAAGAAAATTGCTTCTTGTGTTTAAACAAGTTTGGTTACTTTTTATTTGGAAGATGTGTTCAAAAGAATACAAATTGTTTAGTTAAACATTCGTAAATAGCAATAAATATGACGAAAATAATTTATCTAAACTTTTATTTGATGAACATATAACTTAAGCTAAAAGAAAACGTCGCCAATTCTAAATCGCTACTTTTCTAAGCGGATGTCCTATTCAATGTTATTTTGAATCATACATTTCAGATGTTTACCAAAGTTGTGGAAAGATTGTTTAAGGCGTTATACTTGCATATAGCCTCGTCGCCGGTGACAAAAATAGGTTGAGGTTTCTATCTTAGTTGAGTGGATCCGTTTCATGGAATATTATCCTGAGATTGAAAGACAAGAGTGTACAACAAAGACAAATGACCGAAATTATTATTATTATTATTAATATCATTATCTCCGTGTCTTACTACCCGTTCGAGTTATACGCACTTACGCTAATGTGTAATGGTAGGGTGATTGTGAGATGAAATGGAGGACCTACAGTTTAACGTGGGATCCGAACCACGGTGGTGGCCTGGCATTCCCCACATTCACAAGATGTCTTGTCAGAGGTGAGGGAAGGGTTTGGTAATCAGATAAATCTGTGCCGGGACCGAGGATTGAACCGTTGAATGTATATATTATATGTGTAGATATACATTCAACGATTGAACCCCAGAACAATACATAAATAATTTTAATGTTAGGGCTAGATGGAAGGAGAGGGGGGGGTGCTCATTGTGGCTATCCCATATTCAAGTAATGCTTCATTTAATTAAAACCAACCCGCTTCGGTGGCCGCATGGTCTAAGGTGTCACTCTCGAAATAGACTGGCTGCTGCTGACGGGAAGGCTGGGATTCGAATCCTGGTCACGTGTACTGAGAATGTTCTTTCTAAACGATTTTACACTCCCCTTTCACGCAAATGTGGGTACACTTTCTCTCAATTCTACCCTACTCATCCCTAACACATTAGCGTAATTAGTACATAAGCGTATGACCCAAACGGGTAGTAAGACGTGGTCCAAAAAAATCCACTTAATAAATCATTAAATAAAAAATAAATAAGTGCTATTATTGATTCGTAAATTATCATATTATTTTTGAAGTATTGACATCCATGTGACGTAAGTGTTCATTCTGGGTTTAAAATTCGTCCTACGGGTGTTATATGTAACAGGGACTTACAGAGGATTTCATTTCGAGGGGTGATAGAACTTCAAACCGAGAAAACCAACAAACTTTTAAATATTAAACAGGAAAAGGTATATATATATCTACATACACACCACAAATATTGGCTCCTTAAAACTAACAACATAATAATGACATTAATTGCCACAGGAACAAATCTGACACAAACACAACATTATTGTTCCTGCTCCTGTCTGACAGTCCAGCCCATGTGAACTTTACAGTTTACAAAACTGTACAGTGAGCAACGAATGGGCACTAAACTGCTTCAATCACTCGACTCAACTATCGATATATCGACCCAAAATAATCTGCCATACCTATAATCACTTTTCACTGTCGATATTATATTATTGTGCACGCACAGGAACACTGTGTGAAAATAGGGTTTTCGGTTTCTTCTTTTGTTGGCAGATAATGCTTTGATTTATTTTAGATTTCGGGCGCTTCTCAATTTCTTACTTATTTTTTACTTGATTAGTGATATAAAATGTGTTTATTTTATATAATTAATATAAAAATCCCCCTCATCCCATCCCTACGTACGCCACTGATAAGCTGGATAATTTCGTGGCCTGTGACGTCACGAAACATGCGTGGCAGGGTTATTCATCTAAAAAATTCACGACATTATTTTCATCCCCATCATCCCCATCAAGTTCATGTTTATGGTTTGTCGGTATCGGAGAGGCTTAGGTTTGAATCCCGGTTGGTGTCTAGTATGTAGTTGTTTTTTCCTAAAGAGTTTCTCACTCTGCCTTCACGCAAATGAGGCCATGTTTTCTCCCAAATTCATCTTTTTAAAAATACAAATGCGTATAAACAAAGTTTTTATAGCACATTGTTTTAAGGATGAATCAGTCATCTGAACTAAACCCTGATGTTTATAGGAAACCCTCTCTCAACCATCAGCATTGAGTGAAATCCGCTTCGGTGGCCGCGTGGTCTAAGGCGCTACTCTCGCCGTAGACTAGACTGCCGATGACGAGCAGATCGAGGTTAGAATCTTAGTCGGGTGTACTGAGAATGGTTTTTCAAAAATTAATTTATACTTTCCTTCCACTCAAATGCGGGTACACTTCCTAATGATATGACTTCCAAATACTCAAGACCATTAGAGTAATTAGTACATAAGAGTATATATAACCCGAACCGCTAGAAGAGTCTAAGATCCGACTTGAAACGTTCTGGAATTACGGGTCCCTACGTTGAGCGCTAATTATGTTGTTCTGATATTTTACTGCCGCGATGGACGCCAATTGAAGAATTATAATTAATAAACACTTATTATTTTGACATGTTTTTTATTTCTGAATCTGTTTATTTAATGAGAAAATAGATCATGTCGTTGAAATATATACGCGGTCTATTGTATGAGCACGGACAGGTGTTGCTGGACCCCAAGTGAATTCTGTCAGTTCTGGACACCAACTGCCTTTACGTTGCACCATTCTTTGTATATATCCCTTGCTCATGGAAGCTTCGAGAAGGTTTAGTTTAGAAAAACAAAATACAAGACAAAAACATCTCTGTTTTACTGGGAGGTTCTAGAGCCGGAAAATGACTCAAAGTTACATTTAAAAATCTCTATTCGAACCTTCGAGAAGAGGAAGTTATTATTTGAAATATATATATTGTCAAACTGACTTGACTAGTGTCACGTGCGTGACGTCACTGATCAGTGGCTTTTGCCTTCTTAGAAGAAGAAGTGCTTTAAGCACCATTTAATATACTACATAATTTAAATAAAATAAGATACGTTTATAAAATTAGGACAATATTATTGTCAATGCTTTCACATATTCTTTAGGGGCAAATCAATTACATTACAGAGTCTAAAAAAATAATTAAAAAATTGATTGAAAGTCACTAAAATATGGCATTCTAGAAATATGTCTTATTTGATTATAAAGTTCATCTAAAAGTTATCTAGAGCTTCCAATAATTAGCCTACTTCTTTATAATTTCTCTTTACATAACTAACTAAACGGACTAAGAATGTAAACACGGTTTGTGAACATTTATTTCCGCCACTGAGGCTACCTGAGTTCCTAGTTTTCAAGAAAAGCTCCTCTATTAAAACCATCTTTACGTGCCTTCAGTCGGAGTAGTTTGTGATATGAGCCGCTCGCTGGTAATCAGAAACTAGAGCCCTCCTTGGAGCGAGCAGGCACGTGCCAAGGTTGCTCGCCGGGGCGAATGGCAAATTATTATGATCGGCGTCTTATCCGCATACCGACCTGACGAGTCCTGACGAATGGGGACTACCCGCCCTCAGAGGCCAGAGCCTGGGACATTCGGGAGAGACCCAGGGGAAACAGCACCACGACGTTTCTTTGAGGAACTGACTTATTTTGCTAAATATGTTTCTTGAGGAACTCTTTTTGCGAAATACGTTTTTTTGAGGAACTAGTTATTTTTCTAAAAGACGTTTCTTGAGGAACTTACTCTTTTTGCGAAAGAAGTTTCTTGAAGAACGTTATTATTATTATTATTATTATTATTATTATTATTATTAGCACCGCGTCTTACTACCCGTTTGGGTTGTACACACGCTAATGTGTAATGGTAGGGTGATTGTGAGATGAAAATGAAGGACCTACAGTTTAACGTGGAATCCGAACCACGGTGGCGGCCTGGCATTCCACACATTCTTGAAGAACTCTTTTTTTCAAAATCGGTGACCTGGCGGTCTAAGGGTAAGGTGTCGGACTTCTGTGCTGGGGGTCCGGGGTTCATTCCTCGGTCATGGCACAGATTTATCTGATTACCAAACCCTTCCTTCACCTCTGACAAGACGTGTATTAATCACAACTTGTGAATGTGAGGAATACCAGGACCTCCACCGTGGTTCGGATTCCACATTAAACTGTAGGCCCTCCAATTTCATCTCACAATCATCCTAACATTACACATTAGCATAAGTGCATATAACCCGAACGGGTAGTAAGACGCGGTGCTAATAATAATAATCTTTTTTCAAAATACATTTGTTTAGTAACTAACTCTTGTTGTAAAAGATACTTTTGAGGAATTGACTCTTTTTGTGAAAGATGTTTCTTGAGGAATTAATTCTATTTGTGAAAGACGTTTCTTGAGGAATCATTTATTTTTGTCAAACGTTTAAATTGAAAGATAATTTATTTTATTAAATTATTTAGATTACTGATACGATTTAGTACAAGAGTGATTTTTTTTTTCCTTCCGTGCTCATTGGAATGGGAATGAGGAAGGTAGAATTTAGAGTGAATATATCAGCCGGATTTGCGTGGAGGAGGAGAAAATATCATGTCAATTCACGAATCGAACCACGTCGCTGTCAAACCAGATCATACACATCTCCGGCTGTTACGTCACTTACAGACCGTACGGATACATGTGGAAATTCCCCAATACATTCTATGCAGTGGTGACTTGCAACCTGATTAGTAGGTGAAGGACCTGGGGCGGTATTGACTTCATCTAGAGCCTAATATGAGTGAATGAGATAAAATACCTGGAATCGGTATTATTTCTTTTTTGTAACCAAGGCCGCAGCCAGGGGGGTTCAACCCCCCCCTCCCTCCCGACATTTCATGAACAAAATATATATGGCTTTATTTATGGTTCAAACAATATCAATAATGAGATACAAGCACAAATTAGGCGGCTGTGTTACCATACAAAACACTTTAGATAGCTTCTAGAGGTGTTTAATATTTAGAAATGTTCCTAGCCTTCAGCAGTTAAGAGCCTATGTTGCCATATAAAAACACTTCAGATAGCTTCTAGAGGTGTTTAATACTTAGAATTGTTTCTAGCTTCCGGCAATTGGGGGATGTGTTCACCAACCCCCCACCCCCTTGAAATTATTGGCTGGCTACGGTCTTGATTGTAACTCATTTGATTATGTTAATGGCTTTAGGAGGAATTAAACATGGTCTATATTGATTACGTGTATTGCATTTAAATAGCTCAATCCTTTTCCATAATTTTTTTAATATTTCTTTTCAAAATGGGAAATATTCCGTCCCACATCTCTACGTTTGGAGTAGCTTATACAGTCCTTGTATTGTCAATAACATTGAGGCTGGTAGCATTTTAAAACTTGTAATAACTTGAACAAACATAATATTCTGTAGCAAAGTATTGCATTAGGCGGATGAATACAGGCGTGTATCTTGGACACTTGTCCACGTCCGTGCTTATTGTCAGGTCAAACAACACAGGGTGAGTTGATAGCTAAGACCACTGTCACATCTTTTGGTATAGATCTTACCTCTTGTTTACAGACATAAAGACACAAACAGGGCCACACAGAGGATTCAGACACAAATATTAAATTAATTTAGTGTTTAAATATGATCTTAATAACATCAAATAAAACTATATGCATGGAAAAATTATAAAAGTTTCACTCAATTGTTTAACTAAATTATTTTTATTTGTACAGCGCTCACAAGCTTTAAAAAAAACAGTTAAAATATTGCCTTTTATGCACGTGTGTTTTGACTGTGGAAGACTTGTTTCTGTGAAATAGAAATGTTGTGGTTGGAGGTGTAGAAAAGCGACCACCAAGGCATAACCGCGCCATTAGTCCCCTTCCCCCTATGGGTGGAGCTGGCCACAACAATACTCTCTCAGCGGGAGGAATCAGTCATTTTGAGAAAAATGTATGCTTTGTACTTTGTACTTGCTTCAATATTTAGCTAAAATAAGAATGTTTCCCTTGTTACCTTTCTTGCTGCTGACTCATTGATTGTATAGTGATTTTAATGTGTAGTTAAAGTTATTGACAAAGTTACCTTTAGTAATTAATTCACTTTTAAATTTTGATTTCATATTAGTAAATTCAATGAAACGTAATTTTGAAAATATTGAAAATTAAAACAAATAAACGTGACTCTACAATCGTTAATACTTTTTCATATAATATAATATAGTTCAAATATTCAAAAATCGGCTGTCAGTAAACTACTCTCAAAGAGATTTTACTCATCAAAGCAAACATATTATTTTGATAAAAACATATGAAAATATTTATAAATATAAATTTTGAGAATCTTAGAGCAATTTACTTTAAAATCCCGTTTTTAAAGCTAGCTACTCCAAAATGACCATTAATTTTATAGCTAGAATCTAGGTATGACCACATCATATCTAAATATAAATCTTGAATATAATCCATGAAATAATTTGACTGTAGCACAGGTACAGACGGACAGACAGACAGAATGTAATACCCATATATTTGAGTTTGAGAGCATATAAAAACTTCAAACATAATCTAGAGTTATTACATTTTTACACTTACAATAAAAAAACTTTATAAACAAGGATCTAAATATGAAACAGTTTAAATTCTATGTTCCTTTGAATTCTTCACTTTCCTCCAACAATCCAATTTTCACAGCAAAATAAGAAAGACGAGACAGCAATTTCCGAGGAATCAACTTAGGGCCGGTTGTACCAATATCATATTGATTCTTTAATCACAGGATTTACAATCAGCTTGGTTCTAGATCAAGAAAAATTTGGGTTGCAACAAATTGAATTTGGAATCAGAATTCGCCGATCATCTGACCACATATTTGATCAAATAATCAAGTAAATCAAACATGGTAGCACTGTAAAATGCAGGATATTTAAAAAATATAATTATAAAATGACCTAAATCCATAAATAAGGCTGGTTATATTATATAAACGTTATGTATCTAGAAACTCAGGCTGCCTGATATTTATACTTTATATTAATTTCAATTAATTGCAATTTTTGACACGTTCATCAAGGAAAAGGTATTAACAAATTTTGAAGTGAAATTGATAAATATACCCAATAAAATTTAATCAGTCCAAACCTCATTACAGATTTTATTTTTATACGATTAAATAAAAGCTTATTTATTTCTCGCAACTTTTTTTAATATCTTAACTCATTCTCAATCACTTCAATGTATGGTTGAAAAATTCCACATGAAAACACAATAATTGTCAACACGATTCTTAATAATAAGTCACACTCAAAATAAATATAATATACAAAATGCATTTTAATTTTATTATTCACTTAAATAAGTATTTAAAAACTAATTCAGTTATTAAAACTTATAGGTTATGTCTACCATCAACAAGATGATTGAATAATTGATGGGAATTAATTGGCTGTTTAGCTTGACTAGATTTGATCGACAATCACTTTCTAATTATATTAATGGTGGAACTGAAAATGAGGTTTGAGAAACTGATTAGATATCAACTTACATCTGATCCTTACTGGACGTTTTTTTAAATTTTATGTTTTAATTATTACTGTAGTTCTTAATGTCTTCAGCTACCGAACCCCTAATTTTTTTATCACGTCTTACTACCTGTTCAGGCTATATGCATTTTATAATCATTAATCTAATGAGGGTAGGTATGAGGAAGGAAGCATTTTAGAGGTAATCTAGCCGCATTTGCGTGGAAGTAGTGTGGGAAATCATTTAGAAAAAAATCACCCAGTATACCCGACCGGAGTTCGATCTCCGATCTCCCCATAATTAGCAGGCCAGTCTAACACAATAGTGATGCCTTTAGACCATTCGTCCACTGAATCGAGTCCTAAATAATTAATGTAACTATTATTTAACACCCACCTCGGTGGCGTAGTTGGCTAACGCGCTTGTCGTGTTGAGCTCGACTGCTGAGGACGGGGAGATCGAGGTTCGAATCTCG
>CABFVZ010003578.1:0-12761 GCA_902151445.1 Timema monikensis
GACAATGTTGGCGTTACTGATACCATCTGCTAGCGTCTGCTAGCTGTCATCGAAAACCATAGAAGTGGTAAGTCCACTGTAGCTACACATATAGACAGGGATGCTCTTAGTACATTTCAAAATACATTTCTACGTGCCATATTAATGTGACATAAAGTCCGTTCACCGTAGGAATTGTTTTCTGATAGGCCTTTTCCCCTACCAGAAATCTATTATATAGTAGGATATTTATAGGAAAAAAGACCTTTCAGAGAGTAATTCCTACCGTGAATGGAGTATACCTGTAATTGTATTTCCTTGAGTGATTTTGGGTTTTATTTTTGTCATCTGTTATTTTCCTTACCACTTTACATCCGTTTTTTCTCCAAACCAAAGAACAAAGGGAAAATGAACCAATCAAATCTAAGAGTTATTCTCCCTTTCACAGCACGAGAAGACAAAGCCGTATTAGGCGACTGTAATCCTTTCTTCTCCAGACCAAAGAACAAAGGGAAAATGAACCAATCAAATCTAAGAGTCATTCTCCCTTTCACAGCACGAGAAGACATAAAGCCGTATTAGGCGACTGTAATCCTTTCTTCTCCAGACCAAAGAACAAAGGGAAAATGAACCAATAAAATCTAAGAGTTATTCTCCCTTTCACAGCACGAGAAGACATAAAGCCGTATTAGGCGACTGTAATCCTTTCTTCTCCAGACCAAAGAACAAAGGGAAAATGAACCAATCAAATCTAAGAGTTATTCTCCCTTTCACAGCACGAGAAGACATAAAGCCGTATTAGGCGACTGTAATCCTTTCTGATGAGCCAGCATACATGACTTGGACTTTAGGGGTAACATTCCTTTATGAAAAAATTGGTTGCCTGAAAATTGCTGACAAATTATTTAAAAGCATTTATTTCCCCAAGAAAAACTTAAAAATTGCACTACAATATAAAAAATACACAAAATTGTAATTGTATATAATAGCATTGACAAATGTAGAATTCAGTAAAATCTGTAAAATTAGTCACTTTGTAAATATGGAAGAAATGAAAGGAGTAATAATGGTGGAAAGATAGAGGAAGATAAGAGCCACCGTCATATCCTGGGTCTTCCTCCCCAATCCTGTAACTCTGAGATCTACGCTGGGTCGAGATTGACACCTCTTGATTTCATTCTGCACCAGTGGACAGATACCGAAACTCAGACAATCCTCTTATCAGAACCATTGGTGCCGATCCCGGGGGCCCCTGCTTGCCCTCATCGCCACCTCCAACAGCCCCCACCAATTGTAGTGGAGCTTCTCTGAGCCCAAGTTATTGGTACCTAACCGGACAATTAACTCTTATGTTAATATAGCTCTCAAAGTTTAATTAAATTTATTCCTGAGTGCAGCAGGGTCTTTTTGAAAAATTTTCAGTTGTTAATTTTTCTCTATGTATTATAGGTCAAGCTTACATTTTAGAACTTTAATGTTGGTATTTGTATTCTCTTTATCCATGAAAATGTTTATTATGTCTTTTTAACGAATAAACTAAACTAAACTTAAAACTCGTAAGATATGTGAAACCAAATCATACTTTGTTGCAGATGAAATAATATACACTGATATATATAAACATATTGAGAAAAACTCTAAAAGTAACATCTCTTCAAGCCTCCACCGTGGTTCGGTTTCCACGTTAAACTGTAGGTCCTTCATTTCATCTCACAATCACCCTACCATTACACATTAACGTAAGTGCGTATAACCCGAACTGGTAGTAAGACGTGCTGCTGCTAATAATAATAATAATAATAATAATAATAATATTATTATTATTATTATTATTATTATTAACAACAACTCTTCAGCAAAGTGCATAACAATTTCCTAGACCTCAACATGTACTGCCAAGCGGACTAACCAAAACTTTGATGCTTAGAGAATTTCGATATCTGCAGATCCCACTGTTTCTTTTAGATGAGCTGGATTAATATTTTTGAAGATAATGATTCAGTGGTGCATCCAGAAATCTACTTTAGGGGAGGGTGGGCATGTGTCAAAGTTATTATTTCTGTCCCCTGAAAATATCACATTATTTGAGTTAAATGCTTCATTAAAAAAACGCACACACACACACACACACACACATGTATATTATACAGACTGTTAGAAAAAAGAGTACAGAATTTATGGATCTTGTTGTACACATTAACATGAGTAAAATAATTTTAATGAAGTTACATAACCTCTAATTGTATTGTTAATAATAATAATAATAATAATGTATTTTAGTAATAAAAAATAAATGGTAGGGTGCACCACACAGACTTTCTCTCGCTTTTATAAATATACATTTACTAAAGATCTGTGGAACAAAATAATAGGTATACATATTGTTGTAGATACACTACACCAAAAATCATAAGAGAAATAATATACACTGTTACTTACTCTATGACATTAAGAACTAGGAACACTGTTACAGAAAAATTGAGAAAAGAGAAACATCTTTGTCAACCAAAGAGCATAAGAATCAAATTCATTTTCAAAAACCTGTGTTATAAAGTATAATTATTTGCTTATATATCAGAACTTATTGGTTTTATAAAAATATATTTTAAATAACATATTTTTATCTTTAATAGTACTACAACTTTACAATGATAAGTGATTACGTATCTCAAATAGTTGCGCAAAAATTTAAGAAAATTGGAAAATCACTCCTATGTAAAGTACCCTTAACGCCATGTTCATTAGAAATTTAAAATTTCCATCGTGTTTATAATGATAAACAATGCTTGGATAAAAATTTAATCAAAATCATTAGAGCGAATTTTGAAAAAATAGATTCTCTTTTTGTCTTTCAATAAACTACCCTTAAATTTAGGGTTAGATATCTAGTGCCAAAAACCCCTCGGTGAGACCTTATCATTCTGGTTTTCCCATCTTCACTCCACACACATGCGGGTTCACTTCCTCTTAGCTACCTTCCTCATATCTACCCAAGCAGATTAAGTTGTAACCTTTGTAATGAATGAAACAAAAAAACAACTTAATTTTAGATGGTTTTATAGTTATATTATAGTAATAAGTTAATGATTTTAAATGGAAATGTGGTTTACCGAGTTTTATTTAAGTCAGATATATTTTTTTAGATCTTAGAATACGTGTTCAGAAAACGTTAACAGTAGGGCCTATTTGTTAAGTAATTTAGGCGTATAGTGTGTAAATTCCATTTAATTGAAATAACGTTTTAAAAATGACAATTTTTCACCAACTGTGGCCATTTTTTTCTGACTCATTAAATTTTTTTATAAGATATTTCAATTTTTTTTAACAGAACAAGTGTGGTTGTCGCTTTGGTTTCTCTATATTCTCTACAAACGAAATGTGGTACACTTATTTTAATTCTATCCTCCTTATACCATGTATTTAAATAGTTTGCGCAATTAGCGACTGTAAAAACTTTGTCACTGAAAAAAATTGGCAATATTATTTTAAATATAGGAAAGAAAATATATTTTTATATATTCCTACAGTAATAGATAAACTAAATAAAAATGTTTTGTGAATTCATTATGAATTATTAAATAATTTTTAGGTCATCAAATTAGTGATGATAAATAATAAATTTAGATATGTTTATGTATTTATTTAAATTAATAGACACCCCAACATTTACTATATCTTATTACTAGTAATTTTAAAAATACCCACCAAAAATTAAAATCTTCTTTAGTAATTATATTTATTTAACTTTCACTTTCATCATTAATCTTTTTTCCGTATTTATATTTTTTTATATATAATCATTTGCAATTTCGAGTCACACACAATTGTCTTGGGGGCCAGAGTTTCTTTCTCATTGCTTGATGAAAGGAGTTCAAGGTCAAACCCTTGCTGCAACACTTTTATACTTGGTTATGACCAATGGTTAATTAATTTTATTGACTTGTTTACATCAAAGTGTATAGTGTGTGGTATCCTAGTAAAAGTCTTACCTTGCCCTGGCTACTAACATAGGAAAACTATTGATTTGAGCGTGAATGTTTGTTTGTAAAATGTATTTGTAAACATTCTGAAACTCTGATGTTTTGGCACTGGTTGAGGACACGTCGAAGATTGTTGGACCTTTTTTTTAGCATGCCTATAAAGACTTGCCTTGATGTTCTTTCAAGCTTATTCTGTGTTTGTGGTCAAAGAGACAAAGTAATATCATTTAGGTTTTTTTTTTATCATCTTCGCAGTATATGAAGACATTGGTGAGTAGTGTCTCACATAATAAACAATAAACAAATTGAACATGTGACATGATACTTATGATACTCGAACTGAACTCATGTTCTCTTGTAAACCATTACAAATAATTTTGTCTGAGATCTACTCAGTATTCTCGTTCTTTGAAACTTTTGTTTCTCATGCCTAGCAAATAAATATAGGTTGCGGCACTTGCAAGAAAAATTTCAAATATTGACTAAAAGTGTGCACAGATCCTCTACGCCATGATACCCAAACCCTATGCTTTCGGGTGCCATGGCGCCCGCTGAGCCTTTTGCATCCACTAGCCACATTTTGACCATAACTGAAAAGTACTTGACCAATAGTTTCAATTTATCACTTTTTCGACAATAATCAAGTATGTACGCTGTTCTC
Source organism: Timema monikensis (assembly GCA_902151445.1). Classification (NCBI taxonomy): domain Eukaryota; kingdom Metazoa; phylum Arthropoda; class Insecta; order Phasmatodea; family Timematidae; genus Timema; species Timema monikensis. Next base: position 4,621 of record CABFVZ010003578.1, read on the forward strand.
AAGAAGTTGGTGATTGAAAGCGCCCCCCTCTCATTCCTCTTTCTTTGCAGGCTCATTTACAAAGTGTACTTTTACTTAGAACTACAATTCTAATAGTTTCAAGCTCAATGGTTTTTCTTTTTCCTAATCTTAAAGACCTACCCCCTTCCATCATTCTCTTCACACTCACTAATACCATCCTAATACTTCCTGTTTCCTTCGTAAATATCTTAACATGGGTCTACCGAGCTTCTTAGCCTTATTAAACACACAATAAATATATATTTTAAAAATGTACCTAAGTATAAAAATGGTGGTGAGTTGTTAAATAGTTTCTTGTGTTTTTATTTTGGTCTTGTTAAAACCACAAATAAAGCAGTATTTTTTATTTTATTTTTTGTCAAGTTGGAGGGGGTTGAAAGCCCCTCCCCTCCTACGGCCTTGAGTATTACCCACAACCACATGTAACGTCACAATCGCTGTTGGAAAATTAACATGGCAGTTTACCGGCTGTTTGTATAGCGTTGAGGCTGACCTCGGAGCCTGGCGGGAGTTAGTAAATTTGGTGCCCGCCGCACTACCGTCACATTTTAATCTGCTCTAAGGTACAAAAAGGTTGGGGACCTCTGCTCTACACCATTTTTAGTTTACAATATACGACTTATCATTAAAGGGCCATTTCCTAATTGATCCAATAAAAAAACCGGTAGTCTCTGGATTCTAACGAAATTTGGCATAATTGTTATTCCCATAAAGTATGGTTATAATTTTACCCAGCCAGAAAACTCCACCCGGATGATATTAAAACAAACCACATAAATAAAACTCCTACTACAGGTATTTTATATACAAAACAATCGTCTAATTGATTTTTGAAAATGGCTAGCCAATTTACATTTAATAATTAAATGATTAATTAATTTAAATATGTAACAGGTAGATTAAAAATTGAACCACGCAAACTTAGCAGAAGCTTAGATGAAACAAATGCTACCCGCTTTGATGACCAAATGGTCTCTGGACTCGCTTTTGCAATAGAAACACATTTTAGAAAAAAATATTTCATTCAAAGATGCTTGGTATTGAAATGCTGACAAACTGACATAATTTATTTTGATTTAGTGAATTTCTTCAAGGTCATCTCAAGGTCAACTATTTATTTCAAATGGGACCCTGTATTTTTTGTTATTGCAGAATTATATTTTAAGAATTTTTTTTTACTCCATGTATATTTTTGATGATATTTAATAAACAAACAATTTTTTTGGGACATTATGTTTTTAATTTTATCGCCTAGTAGAATTTGTAAAGTTTAAACCTATACAAGCTAAACACACTCGCAAACAAAACACAAATGTTCTTTCATAAGGATTGAAATGTTAAACTGGTTTTCTGATCATGTTGTCATATTTGCTTACCCTCAAAATTTTCTATTAGGCAATTAAAAAAGTTTCAAAAACATCAAACATATTTCTTTATTTCATTAAATGAAGTGTGCGGCAGAATAAGGGTCTATGTTACAGTTGCTAACTTTAGGGAAAATACATTTTCAAACTTTTGAGCTTAACAATTGCCTGTGGCATCCAGGCAGATTACAATGAAAACACTTTAGTGCAAGAAAATATTGTCTTCTGTTAAATTACATAAAACAATCACATTCAGGGTGCCAGGTTTGCATTAATGAATGACTATGAGGCCAGGATCAAACCAATGTCATTCATGCCTTTCTTTCACATTCTAAATACTATACTATGGTTTTATTGTAACATAAGAAAATGAAAATATATGGTACACTAATGCAATATCTTGCTTTGTCACCAAACTAAAATATTCCAACAGCAATAATAACCAATAATAATAATTAACTTTAAGCTTTTTATTCTTACAAAAAGTCAAATAAAATAATTAAGAATGCCAAAATATTAATTTTCTCAGTTTAATTTGTCTGAGCAGCAGAAAATAGTGATATTCACGCACTAACGTTTTAATTGAAGCAGTACAGTACCAAAAAGTACTGAGCGTTTTGTGTACAAATTAATAAAGGAAAAAACGCTGGGAAAATATGACATAACCTGGCCGGGGCACACGACGTGACTACTGCACATAGACCTTTATTCCAGAGCTCTGAAGACAAACACAGGTTTGTGCTGACATCTCGTGGAAAATAATACAACTACCTGGGTGGGAACAGGACTTTATGTAGACACCTTTTCCATAAAAAAACTCAACATGTGTTTAAATGTAACATAGACCCTTATTCGGTTGCACACTTCAAATATCACAAAAAATAGGCCTCAGGTCAGTGTCTTAAAACTATGCAATTTTGTATGAAACTATTTTCTTAAATGCTCCCTCCAAAGAAATTTTACTTTGCCAACTTTGAAAAACTATCCTGTATATTGATTATTTAAAAAAAGCGCATACAAATTTAAACTTAGAACATTCTCTTACTAAGTACCAAAGAATTTACTACTTTGATTAAATAAAAAAAAATCCTTTAAAAGAATTTTACTGATCATTGCTTATTGTTTGTATTTCTTAATATCATCGTTTCCAAGAAATATATTGTTTTCCTTTTTTCTTTCCTTAATATATTAAAATTAAAATATTCGCTTAGCTTAATCCTGAATAATTACTGTATTTGAATGATTGGTTAATTTAAATATCATACATAGTAAATTAAATTAAAACCATATAACCAAACAGGGTTGAGCTTTTTTTAAAAAAAAATATCAATAAACCGTGCTACAACGATAAATTAAAAATCTGAAATTTCATAACTTTCCCTACATTTGTTTTTGGGCTGCGATTTAAAAAAATTCCAAATAAGGGGTTTTTGAGTTTCACCACCCATCATGTTTTATTTAATTTCTTCAGCTAGAAATAAGAAAAGAGACATTATATAAAACTATTTTGTAGAGTTTTTATTGAGATCTAAAATGATAAATCACATGATCACACTCAGAATCTTAAAAGTTACAGTTCACCAACAAATTTTGGATTTGAACTTCTCAAAAAGAAAATGTTTTAATCTTAAAAACAATAACAAATACATATACAGACAATGCTTATGTGTATGGTACATACATTCTTTTTATGATCCCTTGGTTGTGGAAAATGTGGTTTTATGGGTCAATTTTTCTTTGCATTATTTTTGCGCCATTTTTAGGCATGTTGGGTATTTATGTTGAATAAATATATTTTTAAGTTCCTTTAATATCTAATAAAGGTATAAATACTATAATCTTTTTTTACAACACACATTTGTTAATTATAGCAGAATGCAAGAGTTTAGGTGATAAAGGCTTTTCATTTTGAATATTTATTTTTAATTTCCAAATTGTGTTTGATCTAATCGTGTGCATCCACTACAAGTTTTTGTGTATATCTTTTTAGGCTTACCATATTTAGTAAATTTGAAGTAATTTTTAGAATATTTAGATCATTTTATAGATCATTTTATGGATTTAAAGTCTGGCTCCTGGGGATTACATTGAAATAAGAGTGTGGGAACGTCTTATGGAATAATTTTTTTTATTAAGCCATGTGGTGTGTGATTTGATGAGTAATAGGGAAACGGTAGGATTCTTAAAGCCGCTTTTACACTAGGCAAAAGAGAGTGAACGAAGCTTATTGAATGCTTTCAGTCAAATTTGTTCGACATTTGGTTCAAAATTGGCCTTGCCGTCCACATTTATTGAACCGAATGTTTTCATGGAGGTTCACTCACTTTCGCTGGTTGTCTAGTTGAAGTTTTGGTGTTTCTTTATTTTTCATTATGTCTGATGATTTAATTATATTCGCTAGTGTATCATATATAATAATTAGTGAAGAAACTGTCCAGCCTAGTAGAAGACACAGAAAACAGTTTAGTTTTTTATTCTGCTCTTATAATCACATTGTGTTGGATTCCAGAGACACTCAAGTTATCGGTATAAATTGACGAATTTGTTCGCTACTCTTTGTTTGCCTGGCTTAAGATGAGGGGTGGATGGAATGTTTGGTGGGATTACAATACGTAAGGTGCTCTCAAGTGTTTGATCGATATAGGATTTTTCTGGGGGATGGAAATATGGGACCAAGGGCAGCGGCCAAAATTTTGTCTTCCCAGAGGTTTTGATAGGGACAAAGGTAACTTTTTATAGATTGACATGAGTGATATGTGAAAAATCTGTTAAGGTTTGGGGGAAGTATTTATTTTTATTGCAATGTTTGTAAGGAAGGTAAAGAAATAGTCAAGACTGTTTTTCTACATAGCTGTCAATGGAATTTTCCATAGATTTTTATTTTTTTAATCTTTTTATCTAGAATCTTACACTAAGTCTTTTTTGTAATTTTTATGTTTTATGATTTTGTTTTTAATTTTTCTTTTTATCAATGTGATGTTAATGGTTAACTAAACCAGTTAAAAAAGATAGAATATGTCTTTTAGTAGGGTTCTTTCACTATTATGTTTGATATGTGTTTATCTGTTTGATTCTTTAGTTTTGGTCTGTGTACATCTCCTGATGTTGTCTTCAGTTGGTTAATTTAAAGATGAGAGACACTCTAAATACCTGACTGAATGAAAACACTATCAATTTGTAAAATTTAATAGTCATCCATTTATTAGATTGCATCTTACTACCCAACCAAGCTACCCTAATAATTTCATTAATAGGGTACAATTGAGGGAGTTTAAATTTAGGGGGAAGTGCACTTGAACCTAATTGGAATGAGAGTGGTAAACTAAGGTAAAGTGTTGATGACTCTGACCAGGATTCAAACCCTAACCTCCCCATAACCATCTGACCAAACTAGATGAGGCGAGACTGACGCCTTTGTCTGCATACACATTAGTGAGTAGTGTAACATAACAATGTAACTGGTTTAAGGTAACTCAAATAAGCGCAAACCTACACCGTGGAGCAAATAGACAATGATGTTAAGTTAGTATTATATAGTCTGCCCTGTGATTGAGAGGTCGAGGTTTAAATTCCGAATGCACTGATGGTATTTTCTCACTTTCATTCTTCATTATTGCGGTTACATTTCCTCTATTTTACCTTTCTCATCCATTTCACTTTAATAGAATATGTGGGTAGCCTGTATTGGTACTAAGGCTAAATAAAAGTTGTGGGTGTTGCTGAGAGATTATTAACAAAACGTGAACAACTCCCTCGTAAGTCAAGCTGAATTGCCTAACTTACAACAATGTGTCTGGCCGGTATCTGTATCATCACATTATAATAGTGTTTCATGTTGTCTTCTTGATTGTTATTTTTAGCTGTAATCCAGGGGTCTCTCTTGTCTGGCCGTGGACCAGAGATGTTTGGGGAGTTTTGTCAACCACTTCTTTCTCAAGATAGACTTCCCTTTCAGATCGGGAGCCCTGGACGCACTGATCAAGTGTGTGCCGAGAAACCCCAAATAAACAATGTCGTCTAGACATGTCGTGGTTTTGGGATTGTCTTAGAAGAATGTTGTTGAGCTATCCCAAACAAAATATGTATATCTCAAAACGTCTATTTTCACTGTGAGGATAATCTCTCTGTCTTGTCTCTGATAGTATGCCGGGATCACGATCAACGTAAATAAACTATTGTGTGGTCAGAATTCACGTAACTTAACATCTCGAGCAAAACACAGACAACGGATTTGAAATGTTTGAGAACAAACTGTTCACTAAAATCGAACTCTTTATCATTTAGAGGCTGATTAGACTACAAGTACTTGCAATACAAGCTTACTTGATTTACAAAATAAAGTTAACAAGAAGTTATGACGTTTTAGAGTCGGGAAACGTGGGAAAAAATGTACCGAAGAATTAATTCGTTGGCATATCATAAACAAACAGGTTTAAATACTAAATAGACCTTTTGACGTCACTTGCAACATGATTGGCTATCTAGAACACGTGGTGGTACCTTCACTTAAAGTGAAAGATTTCCTCGAGACAAAGTCCAAGTTTAGTGAACGTTACAGCCTACTGCATCGTGCTAGCTTCCATTTAAAAATACCAGGATGGTAACGCTAGGTTACGTTACGTAACGTGATCCCGGCATTATAGGTCTTCCATTTACTTTCTATCAAAACCCATACAAAAGTCATTGTTTGGGAGCCATTGTAGAATAGCCTACTCTGATTCGTGGGTGTACAATGTTCAAACAAATATACACACATTCGCGTGAAATAGTCTGTTCTGACCATACGGACACTCCGTTTACTCTGAGATTTAACAATTACACTATGCAACTTGTCGTGCTATCTTTCAGGGGGAACTGAGTGTACTAAGCGATGTTTCCTCTACAATTCTTCGACGTTTTTAAAACATTCATTTACATCTATCTGTACATTGGAACCTAAATAAAGTAGGATCTTTGTAGTAAAAATATTATTTAACATTCACTAACGTTATTACAACAATTTTAATATATTCACTCGTTGACTCAACCGGAGACTTCCGGGGATCATCATTTCAGAAGTGCCCAAGTCGTCTTGCAATTGACGATATTGTGAGTGATAATATAAGAATAATATTCCAACCGAGGCTAATTTGACTTGGGAAAGTCAACAGAACAGCCAATCAAGTAAACAAGGAACCATTTGGCCTTTAGTCCAACGAAGATAGAATTTTTGCGCAAAACTGGTGCCATGTGACGAAATATTAAAATGAAAAAAAAACCCTTTTCTTTCTATGCCTAAAACCACCAAAGAGATTGCAGAAATAGACTACTACCGCTGTATCAGGATTTTGAATATTAATAGCACCGCGTCTTTCTACCCGTTCGGGTTATACGCACTTACGCTAATGTGCATTGGTAGGGTGATTGTGATATGAAATGGAGGACCTACAGTTTAACGTGGAATCCGAACCACAGTGGAGGCCTGGCATTCCCCACATTCAACAAGATGTCTTGTCAGAGGTGAAGGAAGGGTTTGGTAATCAGATAAATCTGTGCCGGAACCGAGGATTTAACCCCGGACCCCCAGTACAGAAGTCCGACACATTACCGGTAGGTTACCGATAGAACGTAAGATAATTTTTGTTAGTTACCAAACTGAATCTAGTACAAAAGATAAGCTAGCAACAAATTTAATTCACCTTAAAAACTATCAGAATATATATAACGTATTCAATCGGCTCAAATTTACTGGTTTCGCTGAACATCTGAAACTATCTCACAAAATTGAAAAAATAGTTATTTTAAAATATGGTTTTGCCCAAAATTAACCTAAAGATACCAACAGTATTTTATACTATAAACCACGTTTTATTTTGAGCTGAATACATATACAAAAATGTGTGTGAACATGTAAAATTACCTCAAATTCAACGGCGTTTTTGTAAATCGCCGCAGTTCTGGAATTTAAGATGAAGGGCTCATGAAACTAAATATAGCCTTAAACATATTACGTTAATTTTAGTTAGTTTAGTTAGATGTACCAGACTCCTACCCCTAGCAACTCAAATGGTGGGCAACTATGTCTCTCAGATGACATGTGACCGATGTCGGCTTAAAAGCTCCACATAATAACTCAGCAGAAGGGAAGCAATTGGCCCTTTTTTGGACGTCAACGATACTACACCTAATTTAATAGCTGAGGGAACTGCACGTCTTATGGAGAAAAGATTTATCTTCTCTCTCTCTGTTACCGGTTGCCAAACCTTCAAGCTTTCGTTTGTTGGGAAGTGAAGGGGGAAGGGTTTACTTGGAAATCCTTAATTATAAACAATGCGGTATGGGTAGGTTGGGGGGTTCAAATGACAGGCAAACATATTTTATCTCGGTGTACAGCCCTTTCTAAAAACATTAACTATTTCTACAATAGTACTTTTTTCAAGATTGAAGTATATTAACGTTTCTTTATTCCCCACGTAATTATGCTTAAACAATTTTATATATAGAGCTTTTTTCCTCATAATTAATATACAAACAATATTCATTGCCACTTGAGTTACTGAACAAGTTCCGTCTTTACGAATTTAGGTGTAGACTCACAACACCATTGCTCTTTCTGTACTACTTAATAATTTCCTCTTGGAATCTAATTGCTTGTAACAAGCCGGAAACTCCATCATTTTTGCTATATTTTAACTGTTACAATACACTATTATTCAAATAAATATATACACATAAAATTATAATTTCGCAACCTTACAGCAAAAAAAAAAAAAAAAA
>CABFVZ010003578.1:14617-29249 GCA_902151445.1 Timema monikensis
AACATACACAAAAAGTTTAGAATTACGGTCGATTTCGTAAACATATTTTCCGAGGAGGATGCGGCATATTCTTATCACAGTTATCTCTGAAACGTAATTCTAAACCAGATTAACAATATTTTCTTCGAAAATTGGTTAAAAATAGCCTAATTAAAAATATAAAAAAACCTGCTTTGAGGTGCAATACAAATACACATTATTTTAATCATTTACGTCTTAGTCAAAGTGTACATGTCTTGAATGAACTTGTTCCAACAAAGAGTGTTATTTTAAATGTTCGTTTGAGTTTTGTGGAGAATTTCACTTGGCATTCGCCACACCTATGGCTACATTGAAAAATATGTTGCCCACCTCTGGGCTAAGGCGTCACTCTAGCACCAGACTGGACTGCCGTTGAAGGATACATTTCAATTTAATTATATCTTCCTCAACTCTAACATACAACGTAATTAGTACAACGTAATGATTGTAAGTAACACAATCGAGTATTGGGAGTTGGCTTGAGGTAATAAAATAGTGGGAGGTAAAATATATTTTACACCATTGCCTAAACTAAGTAGGATGGACACTAACATTGTCTGTCAGGTAACACGGTCTGTGTTGTTTTCTGGAACTATATCTTGCCTAAGTTTATCTCGCCCTTCACCTACAACAACCCTTTGTATATCAATAAGAAAGAAAACAACGAAACTTTTTATCTCCAGGCAAGTTCTCAAATATCTTAGAATTTACTGTTTTAGCCAATCAAAAAATTACTGTATTTGCTATATAATAGTATCAGAACTCCTTAAATATTATGCTTAGAAAGTCGTTGAAAATGACCTAATGTCACATTTTCACACACCCAGTCAGTAACACACTAACTATAGGGATCTTTCGGCTTTATTTTGTCGTGAACCATATTTTGAAATAACGTATTGTAGATTTAAATTTGGCGTTAGAACTGAAAGTTTGCGCGGTAATTTCTAGCTTAGGCCTACCGAGGCTCACAAACTTTTGAAAGTATTTATTTTGTGTTAGGCGTTGCGTTTGGGCTATTCACATTTTCGTAAAACTTAATATTTACAAGAGATAACATAACATTATTTTGAAGTCATCTTTTTAAATCTGGATATTATATTGTTGCAAAAGGTAAACTATCGAAATAACTAAATTTGTATTTGTAACTATCATACTCATCATTTGAAGGTTTGAATCATTCACAATGCACGTCACTCACGAGTCTGATTACAACATTATTCTTACGTTCTCGTCGGTTGCAGCGACTGGTAATCTCCGCTTCGAGCTGCTTCTTACTTTCCAAAGGAAATGGAGGAAATATATTTCAATAATAGTACCTTTTTTTTGGCCATATTAAAGTGGTAACTTTGTTGTTAATCATTTGTTGTACTTTCTGTTTGGTGAGTGGATATGAGCCAGCGGTGTTCCGACATGTAGATACTTATTTCCGTCGGTTGTTTGGTGGGCATGGGGGCCGGGGGAGGATGGGGGGTGTAGTCACGTACTATTGATCTAGTATCCAGGCAGAGGTAGAGAGCATGCGAGCTACCCCGGGATACAGCACGCAGCATCCCTACCTACCTGGACCGGCCAACATCACTGTTTATTCGCACTTATTAACATTAACTATCATTCCCCGTTTTTTAACGCAACAAGCTCAGTTTCTAACACATTTTTTGGTTTTGCATCGTCCACAATAGTGGGCTTCTAAATTACAAGTAATCCTATTTTAAGTGTTTCCTTACTTCTTTTTTTTAAAAATTTCAACACGTACGAATATTCGAAGCTACAAAATCATTTAAAAAAACACTTAATTTGGTTTTTATTTAATTTGTTTGGTTTCGTGATGCATTAGATTTACTCAATCAAAGTTTTCAACGTATTTAAAAGTACGAAACTGGGAAATATAAATGAATAATTCATAAACAGTTCATGGACTCTTTTATGTCTAGATATTAGTAAATTCCGATTAGTCATTTCATGAGAACTTAATATCCAACGAGACCCTTATCTGTGATTGCATGGACTAATACGTCACTGTAGGAATAGTTTGGAAGATCGGAGCCGGGTGTTCTGAGGGTTGGTTTTCTATCCTCGCTACACGCTAATGTGGGTACGTTTTATATACAGTTCTACCTTCATTCTTAGCCCGCTACTATAAATATGCTGGCATTCCGGAAGATTGTAAGACTAGGTGCTCATAAATAAAACGAACATTGTAAAGGCTAAGACATAGATATTATATCGATAATTAAATTTTATAGAAATGTATGGCTTAAATTAACAATTAAAGATGTTATGATATTTGAATTATGTTTGAACTTCTTATAATATTCCAAGTCTTAGCCTTTACTATATTCTACACTCCTAACGGAAGATTCTTTTAGATTGTTTTATAAAATGTTGTTAAAACGAAGATTGCTGAATATGTAACTTGTGTTGTCCTGAACTAAAATATTTAATTTTTTCCTATCTATTGCAGCTTAATAATTTAAACAAATGACCCAAACTTTTAATATATGCATTAGGAAAACATATTTCACTATCTCTATCACAAACAACACAACATTATTCTCCAGAAAGTCCTCGAACGTGCTAGAACTTCGCTTAGCGATTGACACTTGAGCGTCTAAGATATGTCTGTGCAACAAAATATCTTCCTTTCGTTTCGTCCAAGTGTCCGTGGCTTCGTTTAATTTGAGGAAACGGTATTCTTTAATCGACGATAGAACAATGCTCATGGCTACACGTCTACACAGGGGTTCTGATTGGAAGATTGATTTAATCTTGCAGCTGGAGATGACACATACTTCAAGTAGATCTAGTAAACTTTTTGGCTGTGAATATGGGTTTGTAGCCAAGAGGCTGGATGAAACGTGTGACCAAGATTCCCGGTATTCGAATTGAAGCCTTCTTTTCCCACCGTCGTTATGTACAATTGGCACTACACAAGTAAGAACACAACTCTGCATGAGGCCATGACGAGCTTATTCAGTCCGCTCCGTGCGAGTTGAAATAGTTTTAAGACTGGTCCGCTCTGCGCGAATAGGATCTGCTTGTGGGGAAACTCCAGCGAGATACTAGTTTACAGGGTTCGTACGGTCCTTGAAAGACCTGGAATTTATGTTTGTCTGTTCAAGGCCTTGAAAAGTCCTGGAATTTCCAGGTTTCAATATTAATTTTTGAAAGTGTTGTAAATACCGTGTTGTCTGCTGTTTACTTTACTCTCCGCTACTCTTCCCGCTTCTTTTGTTTTATTTGTTATCTTATCGCGTCATCAACCCATGGATTTTGATTTCTATAGCGGCAAGGGGAAACAGTGTTAACTTCTCTGGCAAACACATTAGCGCTACAGTCGAAATACAATGTTTTCTCTAATTTCCTATATTTAAAAACACAATTCCTGTGCATTTGCCAGTTTTTTATAAGTTACTTTAAAACCATAATCTGTAATAATTCTTTGAAGATTTGCGACTACCTATTAACACTTTAAGTACCTATAATTACAGTTTTGCACTAAAATACCCGCCGATAGCTATTAGTTCATCTTTCAACGACCTTAGCACTCAAATTCCTGTTCTAGCCATACTACAGGGAGTTGCCATTCTATAACTCTATTATCTATGGTCGCGCCATTTTGGTGTCTGTAAACATTATCCCGTGAAATTTTGTGTTTATATGGTAGCTGTGTAGTGGGTTTTATCTTAATGCGTTTTATTTCTATGGAAATCCTTAAGTACTGGTTCAGTTTGCTTCGTTACCGCTGTGTTTATTTCCACACAAAAGTTTGATTAAAGTGTGATAGCAAGTAATGTGCCATGGATAAATAAACCGTTGTTTCATTATTCTGGAATATATTTTTTTGTAACTTTTAATACCGTGTGTTACCTAAAGGCAGATAATCGCCTTTTGCTTTGTTTTGTTTTTATTTACTTGCCAATATGCCGGGGAATTGTACTTTCAATGATTTTGTGGTTACATAACCCCAAATTTAATAAATGGCTTGTAAAAGTGCCAGACAGGAACAAAACCAGATGTAGCAGATGCTCTTCCGTATTTGACATTGCCAAAATGGGGGTGTCTGCTTTAACAAGTCACGCGAATGGGAAATAAACATTGTAGTCTTGCATGTAAAAAAACCTTTAGGAATTCACTATTTTTTCGGTGCTTCACAACCAGAGCAATCTTAGAGCTCCGCGGTTCCTGATTCAGAACCACTACCACAAGGACAGCAGATAGTAAGCTCCTTCTTAACTGGACAGGAAACTCTTAACTGCCGAAATTATTTGGGCCTTGAAAGTATTCAGCAGTCATTATTCATACATATCATGCGAAGATAGTGGACTATTATTTAAAAAAATGTTTTTCGACAGTGGAATTGCAAAAAGTTTTTCATTGGGAGAGACAAAATGTGCATATATATGTTGTTTTAGGCATAGCTCTTTATTTTCAGTCTGCACTCGTGGAGAAACTTAAGAAACAAGATTCATATGTTTTGTTATTCGATGAAAGCCTCAACAGAAAGCTTCAGGAGAAGCAGTTAGGTTACCATATTCGTCACTGGGAAGCAGATAAAGTGCAGTCTTGTTAAATCCATTCAGATTTCCCGGGCCATGCTACTTCAGAAGATATGTTCACTTCCTTTGAAAAGTTGATTTCTGAAATTGGTCTTCCGAAACAGTCTCTACTGCAACTATCCATGGATGGTCCAAAATGTCAACTGGAAATTTTATGACCTGGTGTGTGATCATTTGAAGAGAGAGACAAAAATGGCAGTAATTCATTCCGGCAGTTGTGGGCTTCATATCATTCATGGTGCTTTTAAACATCAACCTGGGATGTGGAGCGAGTTTTATCTAGCCTCTATTACTTATTTAAGGACACACCAGCGAGAAGAGAAGATTACATGAAAGTAAACTGATAGCAGTGTCGTTCCCAAAAAATGTTGTGCCATAAGGTGGGTTGAAAATTCAACTGTTGTAACACGCGCTCTTGAAATGTGGCCTCATGTAACTAAATATGTGCAGTTGTTACTGACAAGAAACTTCCCAATCCAAACACCAAATCCTTTACAGTTGTAAAAGAAGCGACCAGTGAAGCATTGACTCCTATAAAGCTATAAATATTTCAGTCAATTGCAAAAAAGTAGAACCTTTTTTGACAATGTACCAAACTGATACGCCAATGCTTCCATTTATGGAAAGAGACATGTTGAAAAGGCTTAGAAACTTAATGGAGAGATTCATTAAAGAAGATGAAATAAATAAAGCAACTACCAGTAACAAAATGGTTAAAGTTGAAGTAAGGAAAAAAGAAAACCAGCTGCCAGTGACCAAAATAAACTTGGGATTCGCCGCAGAAAACAGAGTCAAGAATTTGCTCCACAAAAAAATTGTTAAAGAAAAGGATGTTCTTCAAGTGCGAATGGAATGTCGTGATTTTCTTATTGAAACAGTAAAGAAAATCTTGCATAAGTGCCCATTACAGTACTCAATTGTGAGAAACCTTAGTTGTATGGCTCCTCGAGATATGAATGTGGATACTAACTGTGCAACAGAGTTTGTGTCAGTGCTTTAGATACTAGTAGAGGCTAAAAGACTTCAGGAAACTGAATGCGATGCATTAATTTAATCATATAAAGAATTTATTGCAGAGTTTGACTTCTCTTCTGAATTTCAAAATTTTAAGCCTGGGACAATCTGTTATGTGCTTGTGCAAAGCCTAGAACAAAATATGACAAATTGTGGTGTGTGATGAAAATGGTACTTAATCTATCACATGGCCAAGCAGCAGTTGAGAGAGGTTTTTCTGTAAACAAGCAAATAGAAGTGGAAAATATGCAACAGCGCACACTCATTGCACAGCGAATAATTTGTCAACAAATTGCATCAGTTGGTGGTGTTACTAATATTGAAATCACCAAAGACATGGTTATCTCAGTTGCTGGTGTACGACAAAAATGGCAAAGTTATTTGGAGTCGAATCGAAGAGGGAAAGAAACTGCACAGAAGAATTCAAAAAGGAAAAGTTCCACAGAAAAAATAGATGAACTCAAATAAAAAAAACAAAGGCTTCAGGCTGATGTAGACACACTTATCAAATCTGCTGATAGACTGTCAGAGCAAGCAGAAACAACAGGAAATCTAAACATTTGTGTCGAAGCCTAACACTTTCAAAAGAACAGCAAGAGAACATCAACAAGCAGCTATCTAATAGATTAAATGGATATAAAAACATTTAAATGTTATTTGGCCCGATATTTTTTTGTTTAAACTATTTGTTACTCGTTCTGCTGATCCTAGGACCTATAAAAAACTGATATTTTAATTATTGTTAGTACAAACATTCATGCTTAGACTCCTCTATATAAAATACTGGAAATGAAAAGCATGTGCCAGCAGAAAAAAATTTTAAATTATGAAATCGATACTCAACTTATTTAATACTGAATATAGAATGACTGCACTAACCAATAAACCAAGGAGAGTGAAGTAAGTGACAACAAAGTTAGATTTCTATTTTTATAGTAATTATCTATTCATTAAATTTGGTGAAAAGTTATTGTTTCCCATCTATTACAAATTTGGTATGGTTTATAATTTTTTTTTATTGACGTGTTTAGCTTTTGGCAGTACGAGAAATAACAGTTTTGGTCCTTAAAAAGTCCTTGAAAAGTCCTTAAATGTATGTTTCATATGTGTGTAAGAACCCGGTAGTTAACAGCCGCGGATTTGTGAACACTTTCTGAATAAATGAAGCAAAAGCTGTGGGGGAAAGGGAAGCATGCATTACCGCTCTGGGTTGTTGGTGTTGGGCGGAGGGTGAAAAGAAGGAAAATTGCTTCACCATTCCTAGGGAACTACCGTTATGGGTTCTGGATGTGTAGATGGTTGGAAAGGGGAGGGAGGCTTCCGAGTGAGAGGGAAGAAATGGGACATGATTTGCATAACCTAACAAGGAATATAGGTTATCAAACTAGTTCAATTTCATATATAAATATATAAAATCTATCAATTCCTCCACCATTTTTAATCATTTTATTTTTTTCTACACATAACGGTAATCCCCTAGGAATGGTGAAGCATTTCTCCTTCTTTTAACCTCATTGGTGAATCCCCCCCCCCCACAGAACATATATATATATATATATATTTATTTATAATGTTTATTTTAGGATACTCACCCAGCTTTAAAAATATTTCAACATACATTAATAGGCTTCAACAGAATCCAAGATATAGCAACAGGCTTAAAAACCTGCTTTTGGGGCCACATGGCATAGTCACTCTCTTGTTATACTAGATTGTCGATGACCGGTAGATTTGGGTTTTAATTCCGGTTGGGTGTAATGAGTTTTTTTTTAAAGTCCACTCAAATGCTGGTATACTTCCTCTAAATTCAAAAAGCGTAGTTAGTACAGAGGCTTATTACCTTAACAGGAAGTAAGACAAAATGCTTAAAATATCTGACTTCAACAAACTACACAAGACCTCTAACAGACTTCGACCAACATCGACTAGATAAGATGAACTCAGGGTCGTACTTTCCTGGCTACACTCAATTCATTACAATTAGTTTTTTAAAATCTATTTTTAGGTTCTAGGCATTTTAGCGCACATTTTGACTATCCTTGTTTATATTGTTGCGTCTAACCTCAAAATTATCTAAATAAATTAATATATGCCTCTAAAAGAGTATTTATAAATTGATCATATATATAACTGCATACATGTATCATTTTATAATAAAACAAATTGATAGCAAGTTAATGAAATACAATGAATGGGACCTCATCTATTAGCTTAGTAAAATCCATCATTCAGTAATATTATTATATTTAACATAAGGTGATTTGTCTGGATAAATATATAGGCCCTATATATTGTGAAGCTTAAAATAAAATTAGACTTTTATACGCCGTGTTAGCTACAATCTCTCTCGGATTTTTCATCAGGAAAAAGTTTCGCGGTTAGTATAAAATATACTAACGGGAATATAATTGTACCATACATACAGTATTTACAAATTTAGGATTTATACTTTTCAAACCACCCCGATCAAGTTGGTTTCTTGATTTGTATTGCTGACTTAGGTTAACTTAAATCAATCTATAGGTTTTCTTTACAATAAACGCATCCAGATTTTTTCAAAATTCAATAACAGTTTCCGACAAGTTTGTCTAAACACTTACACAAGTATTCTTGAACACGATCAAGCTCCTCGACATTAATGTGCCTTTGGTTCACATTTTCTGTCAATCAGACTTTTTCTAGACTAGAGTGGAAGTATTTTCTAAAGGATCAATAGGTAAGCCACAATTCTATTATTAAAATTGTATTCGTAACTTCTAACGATACTGAGCTCACGGCAACTACCAATATCGTGTGTTTTAATCTTGAAAGATATTCAACATACCTCCCCTGGTTCAACCAGGATGTATCTTATAACTTTATAAGTGAGGGCCATTGTGTAATAAAGAGGTAGGCAACATGTTTTTCAATGTAGCCACAGGGGTGGAGATTGACCACCATGTTTGATAAATTGAGAAATTAAGTTGTTTAATTCAACATTTAAAATATCAGACACCGTTTGAACACTTTGAATACTCAAGTTACGACCGCCCGACACCCGCATTGATGGAAATGGTTCAGATTGAAAATGTAAGATAATTTAATTGAAAATTAGTCCTTTCATTTTAAAAGCTGCGTAAACATTTGCTCAATATCTGAGCTCAATGCACACGTGGAGAATACTTCCGAGAATATGCATGAAATATCAATTTACAACCAGCACAAACTCATCGGGAAAGAGTTTATTTTATTGTGACAGCTGGGAAACTCAAACTCGCCACACTTTTATGGCCAGCTCGCCACTAATCAAAATAGGGCTGTTAGATGAAATTTGTCAACCATACAAATGACTATTAAACGAGTATACAATCATACTTGAAAGCATGATAAGATATACATAAAAACATTCTTAATTGATCACTATTTGGGGGGAAATTTGCAAATTGCTACAAGCTTTGTGCACTTCTATTTTATCATAGTATGAAATAATTACAACTCTTTAAAAACATAATCGTATGATGGTTGTAGCAAATACTATTATGTAGATAATATTATCTAAAGTTTTTTTGGACGCTAGTAATTTCAACTCTTGCTGTCGTTTCCTTATTATTTTTCTTTAATATTTAATTTTTAGCAACTAGAAAAAGTGATATTTGGGGATATACTCGTATGGTGTAGTTTACCTTTGCACAAGAGAATACAACATCTTGATGGCATTGTTTTTATTTGACAACAACAATTTGAATTTAAATCAAGCGTCAAAGAAGCATAATATTCCAGAGCAAGACAGGGTGGTGGGGCCTGGTGTAATGACGTCAGACATCTCCTCCCCCCGAGCGCGCTCATGCTTTCTTATCAAGTAGGTGTTGCGTAACATCGTCACTATGCTTCAACAGACTTGACCAAACCTCAAACATAATTCAACATACTTCACCAGACTTATACATACGTGTCCAGCGACCTGGGAAACAGGGGATTCTATCGAATTTCTTGAATGTTCACATATTCACTAAAAAAACAACGCAACTTTAATTTACAATTATCTAAATAACATTTTTCTTCCAGTTAATACACACTATAAATCTCTTTAAACACTGTTGAGCATACAAATCTCACGTCTCAAAAGTCAACATGCGATTTTATTGTCTTCTTTCCCCTCCCCTCCGCACGACTTTAGACAGAGTTGAGTCGTGGCTATGCGTATGCGGGACATTTTTACCACGTTATAGGAAAAAGAAACTGATTAATAATGTGTCACAGCATTTTTAAAGCTGAATTTGTGTAAGTCGATTTTTTAATGTCTCAATATGATCTCTTAATAAAATAATGTTTGTAATATTTTGGTAACGGGAGAATTATTTTGCATTCATTTTTAAGGTAAAATGCATATTTTACTCGTAACTGTCGTACATATACCCTTTCTGTCATCGGCTAGTTACTAATCAAATAATTAATACCATAAAACAACACTAGCGCGTGTTCATGCCTGTGTGTGTGTTCTGAAGATGACACCAAGTACATCTATACCCACTTCTCTAAATTACCTGGAATTATAACACAGTTGAAGGCTCGAAGTAATTCCGTCCAGTTCTCACCTTCTCTGACGGAGAATTGTTTTCAGAAACTCACGGTGCTGCTAAAATGGCCTTCGATAAGTTTGACCAGGTATAAAATAAAAATACTGGTTACAAAACATTGTCAAATTAGAAAAAACTGAACTACAAGAGGAATTCACCGAAGAATTATTATTATTAGCAGCGCGTCTTACTACCCGTTCGGGTTATATGCACTTACGCTAATGTGTAATGGTAGGGTGATTGGGAGATGAAATGGAGGACCTACAGTTTAACATGGAATCCGAACCACGGTTGAGGCCTGACATTCCCCACATTCACAAGATATCTTGTCAGAGGTGAAGGAAGGGTTTGGTAATCAGATAAATCTGTGCCGGGACCGAGGATTGAACCCCGGACCCCAGCACAGACCGCCAGGTCACCTCACAGAAGAAGAATTGAGGTGTTTTTCACATATACCTATGTATGACATCATGCGAGGTCGAAAGGACATCTCATTGTATAAAACATTCGTCATTGACAGACGTAAGAGCTTCACAGTAGAAAATCTCAGTATAACGTTCCTTTTAAACAAGATTTTCCACAAAACAAATAGTTCATTTGTTTTTGCACATTATGGTGTATATTTTTTACATTTTTTGTGCAGTTTACTACAGTCAACTTCTCGCGTACATTGGAACCATACTTAACATCTGGCGTGCCCTGAGTGATTCTAACTTATATAAATATCTGATTTACCGTGACCAGGTGACCGTGACTTCGCTACTGGTTATACCCTTAACCATGATAGGAAACTGGTAGTCTAGTACGACCGAGCCAGGGATAGAACCCGTGACTCGACTATCATGATACAAGGGAATCTGGTTCGATAACAAGTCATGCTACTCTCTCTAAACATCGCGAGCGCTTTTTATTGGAAATGGGGACAGTTTGTAATGATATGAAATTATACATATCAATATGTTATTATTCAAATCTATATTCAAAATTACTATATTTAATATTCGAGCGGGCTGTAAGATTTATTTGTGTAGAACTGTCGAGTTGTAAGGTGTGGTGAAATCCTTCTACGTCTCTATTTAAAAAGACAACGCACTTTCCGTGGAAAGAGACGCACCTGGATGACCTCACCCCTTTTCTTCTAGGAAGCTTCGAGAAGGAAATGTCGCTTGATATACCCCTTCAAATGCGCACATCTCCTCACTGCTGGTGATCCTTCCTTCTCGACAAGAACACGTATAGCTAAGATTCATTTAACGCAATAGTCGGGCTTTTATCAAAATATAAAATGCGTGTGATATCTAGCTAAAAGTAAACAGTTTATTCATTTAAAATAAAAATAAAAGACTATAAAAAAAAAACCAGAACTTTTAATTTATAAAATAATATAATTAATTATTAAAATAATATCACCCTTACGATGGCGTATAGACATTTCTTATCAGGCTAGCGTTTAAATCATTACAAGTTACAACATTCAAATACTTTTTTTTTAACAATCTTTAAACAGAATTAAGGAAAATAAGATAATTAAATAAATTTGGCGTGTATTTATAATCCCAAGTCATTCTTTGTCTGATGGTGACCTGTGTGTGTGTGTGTGTGTGTGTGTGATAGAAGATCAAGAATCTGGACAGACATCGAGCCATCATTTATGTGTGGGTTTTATGTCCCGCGTCTTGGCGCAAAGAAATAATGACTGAACAATAGCACAAAGAAACTGTCGAAAGTATCTCCGATTCGTACGCGGATCAAACTCGTGAGATTGATGAGAAACTATTTGAAGTACGGCCAAACGACATTATGGCATTTTGGTAGGGTTGGGAGAGTCCCACCACATTGCTGTCATATATTAGTGTTTGTTCGGGTCCAGGTTAACAGTCCTGGTATTTAATAGTTTTTTAAATTGCTCGATATTTCACACGTTATTAACTTAAATTTAAATGCCCAATTATTACGTCATATAGGACAATTCCCGGTAAAACACGGATTAAGATTTATATAGACTTTACCTATCGGGCTCCTTGTCAGGAAGGAAATTAGGGGATGCGCACCCTGAAGGGACTTACAAGTGGCATTTCTTTCTCGAAGCTTCCCAGAAAAAAACCCTGCGGTCATCCAGGTGCGTTTCTGTTGACAAAACTGCGTTGTTTTTATAAACAGAGACGAAGAGAGAGTCGCCATTCCTTGCAACTTAACAACTTGAAACAATCTAATCTATAATGTCGTGATTTTGAATACAAATGCGAATAATATATAATTGGGATGTATAATTCCATATCATGACAACATGTAATATTCGTCAGATAACGGGAACACACCACTAAACACTAGAACATACACGATAGTACACCCAGTTCCAGCCTTGTCGGGCCGCCAGAGGCGCTATCGATTGATCTAAGGGCTCGGACTTTACTTATTACCCGCAGCAATGGTCGCATGGTCTGATAGTGGTAGGGATACAGGGGTTTAAATCCCTGTAGGAAATAGTTCCTCTAAAAATTACCTTCCTAATCTCTATTCCATTAGTGTAACTGATGTTAAAATTGTATGTGTTTAACCTGAACAGATACCAAGATGCGGTAAAAATAAATAATTGGTCGCTCCTTGTATGGCCGCATTCACGATGCAGCATATATTCCGTTCACGATAGGTTTTTACCTGGATGACAGTTCGTAAATCACCTGGTTGCCAACACTTGTAAAAGATCACGGTTTTGTTATAAATGTAAACATCTTTAATTACCTGTTATATATTACATTTAAAATAACGTAAACTTAAGTTTTCTCATACTATTTCATTTTTTAAAAATAATTTCTTTTTATACAACTCGAAACAATATTTTAAACATAATTATTATTATTAGCACCGCGTCTTACTACCCGTTCGGGTTATACGCACTTACGCTAATGTGTAATGGTAGGGTAATTGTGAGATGAAATGAAGGACCTACAGTTTAACGTGGAATCCGAGCCACGGTGGAGGCCTGGCATTCCCCACATTCACAAGATGTCTTGTCAGAGGTGAAGGAAGGGTTTGGTAATCAGATAAATCTGTGCCGGGACCGAGGATTGAACCCCGGCCGCCAGCACAGAAGTCTGACACCTTACCCCTAGACCGCCAGGTCACCCTTCAATCATATGGTTTAGATTCGTCAGTTGCCATTTTGAAGCTATGTTCGTTAGAAGTTTTTGTAAAAGTGGTGTTAATATATTTTTAAGGGGAATAAAACTATAAATAAACTTTGTGTCCGACTTCAAATAAATATATAAATAATATTGGCCTAAATTACTGTGGTTAATTATCACATCAATATATTATCATCTGTTTTCATTACAGTCACCCAAAGTGATAGATGTCAGCTGGTGGCGTAGTGATATATTAGGGATTACTTCTAGTAGCATTTCGAGCTGTCATCCAGGTAAACTTAGCTCGTGAATGCCTTATACTTGACCCACGTCCGTCATTTCCTCTGGTGCTCTCATGGACCACAAGTATTCACACACATCATTTCCTCTGGCGCTCTCTTGGACCACAAGTATTCACACACACATAATTTCCTCTGGCGCTCTCTTGGACCACAAGTATTCACACACATCATTATTTCCTCTGGCGCTCTCATGGACCACAAGTATTCACACACACATAATTTCCTCTGGCGCTCTCATGGACCACAAGTATTCACACACATCATTATTTCCTCTGGCGCTCTCATGGACCACAAGTATTCACATACACACATAATTTCCTCTGGCGCTCTCATGGACCACAAGTATTCACACACATAATTTCCTCTGGCGCTCTCATGGACCACAATTATTCACACACATCATTTCCTATGGCGCTCTCATGGACCACAAATATTCACACATAATTATTATTCCGGGTGTCCAGCGACCTGGAAAACTCGACGAACATTATCAAATTTCTGTAATTTTCACATATTTATTAAAAATCTGCTATTTATAACGTTTTTCTTGCAGTTAATTCTCCACGCGAATCTATTTAATCACAGTTGTTCTTGTTAAGCGCTCCACCTCAATTCACAAAGTCAACACGTGTCATCTCTACACCACTTCTCTCTACTGCGCGTCTTTGACCAACTTGAGTAATGTCTATGCGCATGCGTTAAAATTTGATTGCATTAAAGGGAGAATAAACTAAAATATGATGTGTCTAGTAACAATTTTAAACTGTACTGATGTAAGGTGATATTTTAATTTCTCAATATGAATAAACTGAAATCTAACTTAGAGCTCACTACCCGATAGCCAACCTATGGCTTTAGACTGAAATCCTTAAACCCCTTCATTGAGTGACGTAATTTCAGAATGTGTGGGTCTACAAGTTGCGAGCTTAGTAAAATATTGTTTGTATTATAACTATAGTAACTCGAAAAAACCTGTAAAAATATAGTTTGGCTGTACTACTATAATCACCCGGTTGAACTTGTGAAAGTAACGGCCGTGACGGGGAGGGGGGGGGGGA
>CABFVZ010003578.1:29780-40518 GCA_902151445.1 Timema monikensis
AAACAAATAAATACGTGTTTCAGGAATTTTGGAAATTTTATTTAATAAGGGATGAAAAAGGGGGTGAAAGTTTGTAACGGACTTGCATTATTTTTGATCTGAGGTCAAGTTATGGTCATCAACGTAACGTAATATTTTAAATTAATCTGTAAATACATATGTATATTTTCGTATTTGTATATAATCAACTTCCACGCGAGCAAAACCGCGGGCAACAGCTATCTAGTTAATTTATAAACTATTTAAACAACATCAAATAAAGGTATTAAATAGTAGCCGCCATTCCTTTTGCTTATTACATAACAGTTTTTAAGTTATAAAACAAGCTAAGGGAAATAGAGAATTCCTCGTACCGCCTGATTTTGCTTTAAGTTAGGATTACATAATTTCGAGCTGGACCTGTCACAGTGGCCACATTTAAAAATGGTTAATATTGAAAATAAAGCGAATTCCAACATAATATTACAGATAGAAAATAGTAGGCTTCTATACGAAACAACCGCCTCAGTGGCGTAGTTGGCTAACGCGCTTGTCGTGTTAAGCTCGACTTCTGAGGGCGGGGAGATCGAGGTTCGAATCTCAGTCGGGTGAACTGGGGGTGGTTTTTCCTAAATGGTTTTCCACTCTACCTCCACGCAAATGCGGGTTCACTTCCTTTAATTCAACCTTCCTAATTCCTAATCCATTAGCGTAATTAATACTTAAAGCGTATAACCCGAACGGATAGTAAGACGCGGTGCTAAATATTATTATTATTATACGAAACAATAAATATCTTAGGTTTTTTTTTGTACCAGAAAGTTTAACACCCTAGCTTAGTCGGTAGTGTCTCCCTCAAGGCAGGGNGAACAAAATTAACATACACATGCAAATTAGGGGGCTGTTTTACAATAAAAAACAGAGGTGTTAAATATCCAGAAATTTTCCAAGCCTTGGGCAGCCAGGTGATTATTCTACCATGAAAAAAACCCCACTTCATATAGCTTCTAGAAATGTTTATCATTTAGAATTTTGTGTAGCTTCCAGCAATTGGGGGATGTGCCCGCCAACCCCCCACCTCCCCTCTGAAATTATTGGCTGGCCACGGCCTTTATTTCCCAGCTAAGATAAGGTTACCGGGTTTGATTCCTGGCATGGTCGAAAAACGTATCATTGATTAAATGTGGGTTTCCCCTTTCACGCCGATAAATTAACGGCCTGGAGCTGAATGTTATAGATTTACATTAGTCTATGTTGTTTGGTGATTTAACCACTCGGTTCATTAAGTGCACTTTAACCCTAGAATGGTAAGGTGGGGTACTGCACACCCCCGCTTATATTCTATTTGTTGCTAGGCTTGAGTGGTGGGGGTATCTTTTGTTTCCGACCCATGTAAATTCCGTCTGGAGTTTGACCTTCACAGTGGATGACGTGCTGAGCCCTGACTTCTTGCTATAAGGTAGGGGGAACTATTTTTGTAAACAAACTACCAGCATGGGGTGTATTATACCCCACCTTACCATTTAAGAAACACATTTTTCCTCGTATTTATTTTTCTTTTACTTACTATATGTAATATAAAAACACTAATTAGGGTTTATTCATATTATCCATATACATTATACTCTAGCTAATTAATATACTCTCAGAAGACATGGCGCTTAGACTGAATGTCGATGAAATCCGAGAGTTGTTGGAAAGAAATGAAGATGATGAGTTTGTTCCCCGACATCAGCTCACTGATGAAGAACCAGAAACTGTTCTGGAGCAACAAATCGATGAAGACGATGAACAGCCTGCAGATCCAGTAGGAGATGTGGAAGAACAAGTAGCAGAGCTAGCACCAAGGAATACAGAAAACGTTCAACTGGGACCTTTTGTATATGAACAGAATGGGTTCCGTTGGAGCTGTACACGTCCGAGCAGACGAGGTAGAGCTGATATAGTAAAAGCGTACAACAAAAATAAAGACGGAACTGACTGTTTTGACAAACTATGTGCTACATTTACGACATCCAGAAAAAATAAGAGATGGCCTCTGCAGATGTTATTTGCCATGCTTGATAATTGTGGCGTAAATTGCTATATACTGTTTGTACTGGCTAATCCAAACTGGAAAGATAATCCAAAACCTAACCGACGTTACTTTTTGAAAGAGCTAAGTGCAAACCTGACAAGAGATCATCTAGTAATGAGGAGTAAATCTGGAAACATTCCTAGAGCCATCAAGATCCACATCAGGGAGATACTAAATCTACCATAGGCTAAAATCAGGTCACAAGTAGATCATGAACAACCAATGACAATGAAAAAGTGTCATATTTGTCCACGAAGCAAAGACAGAAAACAAAACTTAACTGTGAATATTGCAGGAAGACTATGTGTTTGGAACATCGGGCAATGTTGTGCCAGGATTGTGTTGAGTTAGCTATTCATGTAAGAACTACCCTAAAGAAACTTTATATTTAGTATGATTCCTAACTTTTAAATTATTCCTTACTTAACATAGCAACTATATTTAAGATATTTTACCATAATAAAGAAATTATATATATCTGTAATAGGCCTACATGATGCATATTAAACGAAAAATAATGAAAAAAATTATTTGTATTTTAATGATCTATTTCTAACTGGGGTATGGCATACCCCACCTTTCCATTTAAGGCCAAAATATTCACCTTACCATTCTAGGGTTAAATACCTCAAATACATTAAATGGAAAAATAAAATTACCAGAATTTTATTTGCAGCACTGGTGTGGTTGTCGATGTCACTTTCACGGTAAAATCTCGCTAGACCCAAGCCCGGCAGTCCGAACACACTTTTCGGAAAACGGAGGAAAAAATAAGTAAAATGAAATATTTTTTATTGGTTAACAAGCTCAAAGTTAAAAGAATTTTAAGAAACACTTATCTTATACTAAGTGTTTAATATTTACATGTTGTGGTCAACACAGTGTGTTTTCCTGTACATACCATATGTTATACATCAGTTTGACTAAACTCATTCAACTGTTTCAAATTCAGGAAAATATGTTATTCCTCTTCTCCCGGTTAATCCGACCACGCTTAGGTTCCAAATAACGAGGTTCTGGTGTAGTTGACACATGTCTGTGTGTTGTAAACCTTTCTGTTCCTTTTCATGTGAGGAGAAAATTATTATTATTATTAATAACACCGCGTCTTACTACCCGTTCGGGTTATATTCACTTACGCTAATGTGTAATGGTAGGGTGATTATGAGATGAAATGAAGGACCTACGGTTTAACGTGGAATCCGAACCACGGTGGAGGCCTGGCATTCCCCACATTCACAAGATATCTTGTCAGAGGTGAAGGAAGGGTTTGGAAATCAGATAAATCTGTGCCGGGACCGAGGATTGAACCCCGGCCGCCAGCACAGAAGTCTGACTGACACCTTACCCCTAAACCACCAGGTCACCGAGAAAATTGTTAACATCCGTGTGTGCTGGACAGATTGATGCGTAAACTCGACAGTTATTTTGCAACTAATCACTATTGAAGAAACAATATATATTGGATATATTGGGTGACCTGGTGGTCTAGGGGTAAGGTGTCAGACTTCTATGCTGGCGGCCGGGGTTCAATCCTCGGTCCCGGCAAAGATTTATCTGATTGCCAAACCCTTCCTTCACCTCTGACAAGACATCTTGTGAATGTGGGGAATGCCAGGTCGCCACCGTGGTTCGGATTCCACGTTAAACTGTAGGTCCTTCATTTCATCTCACAATCACCCTACCATTACACATTAGCGTAAGTGCGTATAACCCGAACGGGTAGTAAGACGCGGTGCTAATAATAATAATAATATATTGGATACATCAATCTTATATGTCTGATTGCTCTAAATTATATGAATTGGCCAAACTTTATTTTTCTATGAAGTTTACAAAAAGAAGAAAAGGGCCGCATTGTGCGTTGTCCCGAGCAGCGATAGGACCACGGGCCTTAGCGCTCTTGATCTTGGGATGGAGCCGATCATGAAATAGTTTATATTTCAAACAAGTAAAACTATTATTTAAATGAAAAATTGCGTCGATTTTGGAATTAATAGTGGTCTGGAAGCTAACCTGTCGCATGCCTGTGCCTTTATACTTGATTAGCCCTGTGAAATCTGTAGTCCCTGTAATCCAGGGCTGGTTGTTGTCGGTACGCCACCCCTCCCCCCTCATCAGCAGTTGTAGGAATGAAACGCAGGGTGTTTTCTCTCATTCGCCATGTTGAATCACAATGGTATCGACTTATCGTAACCGGAGCGTCAGACCTCGAGTAACGTCATCGCTTGAATGCCACAACAAACATCTGGAGATAAGACACAGGCTTTCAGCGGGACTTTTCCGCTTGGCTTTATTCATTTTGTTTAAAAAATAAAACTCGCGTTTCTTTCCATCCCTCCTTGACAGAGACCTAAAACCAAGAAGATGTAACAGCTATACGAACAGAGAGCTAAGAAGATGTAACAACTATACGAACAGAGAGCTAAGAAGATGTAACAACTATACGAACAGAGAGCTAAGAAGATGTAACAGCTATACGAACAGAGAGCTAAGAAGATGTAACAACTATACGAACAGAGAGCTAAGAAGAAAACATGCACGTGATTCTCTCACCCGTAGATAAAGCAAGGTTTTTCTAGTGTGTTCATACGATTGTTTCGGGCATGATCAATTATTTGTAGTTTTAAAATCCCGTGACGGAACCAGATATTTTACTTTGTAACATATTGAGGCTACTATGCTTTTTATCAATTTTGATTTTATATGTATAAAGGCCTAACTTTTAAAAATAATAAGTCGTAAAGCTGACTTTAAAATCCACCTCCATTCTTTCGATACATCGTCGGTGCTCTCTTTGCTGCAATAAACCTATTTGCGATCCTAATCATTCTCCCCTCCCCGGTACACGCGCTCATGCACACGCACGCACACACATACACACACACACACACACACACACACACACACTAGGATGGCATTTGGGTGAAAAACCATTTAGGAAAAAATACCTGTAAAACACCCTGCCGGGATTCGAGACCCGAACTTGCCTTGACTGGCAAACCTAGAATTATTGAACTTGGTATTTATATCTCGTGCGTGTCGGGACGAACCACTAAATTAATTAACTATCAATTTTGATATTTTATTTTCATTAAACTTCTTTAGTGCCACATTAAGACTCGACGGTGTGTGACCAACGCAGGAAGAAAACTTCAGTTTTTCTCTGTCAAGATTGATAACATTTGACTGTAAAACAGGTGTTAAATAATTATGTGTTGATAGAATAGATCAGAAGTGACAGCTGCCAGATAGGGAGGTCCTTCAGGAAATTAGTTCTGTACTGTAGACAGTAGAGTTGCGCGCTTATTCGGGAAGACTTGCAATGGTCCAGGTGTGTACACTATGTACACAATGTACACAATGTTTCTCTGTTTCCTTGGGGTGGATGGGCAATGATACAGGTGTGTACACAATGTTTCTCTGTTTCCTTGGGGTACACGGGCAATGATACAGGTGTGTGCACAATGTTTCTCTGTTTCCTTGGGGTACACGGGCAATGATACAGGTGTGTGCACAATGTTTCTCTGTTTCCTTGGGGTGGATGGGCAATGATCCAGGTGTGTACACAATGTTTATCTGTTTCCTTGGGGTGGATGGGCAATGATCCAGGTGTGTACACAATGTTTCTCTGTTTCCTTGGGGTACACGGGCAATGATACAGGTGTGTGCACAATGTTTCTCTGTTTCCTTGGGGTACACGGGCAATGATACAGGTGTGTGCACAATGTTTCTCTGTTTCCTTGGGGTACAAGGGCAATGATACAGGTGTGTACACAATGTTTCTCTGTTTCCTTGGGGTGGATGGGCAATGATCCAGGTGTGTGGACAATGTTTCTCTGTTTCCTTGGGGTGGATGGGCAATGATCCAGGTGTGTCTGTGTATACTGTCCATGCAGGGAGATCAATAGTTTGTGCGGCGGGCATGGACCACGGCATTTTCTGACACACAAGTCACTACACCCCTTATCTGACACACAAGTCACTACACTCCTTATCTGACACACAAGTCACTACACCCCTTATCTGACACACAAGTCACTACACCCCTTATCTGACACACAAGTCACTACACCCCTTATCTGACACACAAGTCACTACACCCCTTATCTGACACACAAGTCACTACACCCCTTATCTGACACACAAGTCACTACACCCCTTATCTGACACACAAGTCACTACACCCCTTATCTGACACACAAGTCACTACACCCCTTATCTGACACACAAGTCACTACACCCCTTATCTGACACACAAGTCACTACACCCCTTATCTGACACACAAGTCACTACACCCCTTATCTGACACACAAGTCACTACACCCCTTATCTGACACACAAGTCACTACACCCCTTATCTGACACACAAGTCACTACACCCCTTATCTGACACACAAGTCACTACACCCCTTATCTGACACACAAGTCACTACACCCCTTATCTGACACACAAGTCACTACACCCCTTATCTGACACACAAGTCACTACACCCCTTATCTGACACACAAGTCACTACACCCCTTATCTGACACACAAGTCACTACACCCCTTATCTGACACACAAGTCACTACACCCCTTATCTGACACACAAGTCACTACACCCCTTATCTGACACACAAGTCACTACACCCCTTATCTGACACACAAGTCACTACACCCCTTATCTGACACACAAGTCACTACACCCCTTATCTGACACACAAGTCACTACACCCCTTATCTGACACACAAGTCACTACACCCCTTATCTGACACACAAGTCACTACACCCCTTATCTGACACACAAGTCACTACACCCCTTATCTGACACACAAGTCACTACACCCCTTATCTGACACACAAGTCACTACACCCCTTATCTGACACACAAGTCACTACACCCCTTATCTGACACACAAGTCACTACACCCCTTATCTGACACACAAGTCACTACACCCCTTATCTGACACACAAGTCACTACACTCCTTATCTGACACACAAGTCACTACACTACTTATCTGTCACACAAGTCACTACACTCCTTATCTGTCACACAAGTCACTACACCCCTTATCTGGCACACAAGTCACTACACTACTTATCTGACACACAGGTCACTACACTCCTTATCTGTCACACAGGTCACTACACTCCTTATCTGACACACAGGTCACTACACTCCCTATCTGACACACAGATCACTTCACCCCTTATCTGTCACACAGCTCACTACACTCCTTATCTGACACACAAGTCATTACACTCCTTATCTGACACACAAGTCACTACACTCCTTATCTGTCACACAGGTCACTACACTACTTATCTGTCACACAAGTCACTACACTATTTATCTGTCACACAGGTCACTACACTCCTTATCTGACACACAAGTCATTACACTCCTTATCTGACACACAAGTCACTACACTCCTTATCTGTCACACAAGTCCCTACACTCCTTATCTGACACACAGGTCACTACACTCCTTATCTGACACACAGGTCACTACACTCCTTATCTGTCACACATGTCACTACACTCCTTATCTTTCACACAAGTCACTACACTCCTTATCTGACACACAGGTCACTACACCCCTTATGTCACACAGGTCACTACACTACTTATGTCACACAGGTCACTACACCCCTTATCTGTCACACAGGTCACTACACTACTTATGTCACACAGGTCACTACACTCCTTATCTGTCACACAAGTTACTACACCCCTTATCTGTCACACAGGTCACTACACTCCTTATCTGTCACACAGGTCACTACACCCCTTATCTGTCACGCAAGTCACTACACTCCTTATCTTTCACACAAGTCACTACACTCCTCATCTAACACACAAGCCTACTGATCTAATTTTACGTACCAATATGTCAAGTCATGTTATTATACTCCATTCACGGTGGGAAGTACTCTCTAAAAGGTAATTTTTCCTTCCAATATCCTACTATTTAATATATATCTGGCAAGGTAAAAGGCCTTTCAGAAAACAATTCAAACGCTGAACAGACTCTAGAGCTGTCACTTTTAGTAGATTTTATCAATACCCATAAAATAAACCTAGCAATATGTTATGAATTAATATATATATATATATATATTTATATATATGTTATAAAAGGATCTTTCAATGAAAATAGGACTGTACCTAATGGAACCCACATTTTAAGTACACACATTAAAATTTATCTTAATAAATTTATGGCATTAGATTTCAACCTCGTTTTAGTTTACGACATTTTCCTTTTAATTTTTAACACAACAACTTCATGCTAAATTTAAATATCCCTTAAACTTTATCGATCACGAATATTAATATGATTGGACTAAAACATGGTTTATTAATATTTCCTATTATTTTATTGTACTTAGGAAAAATGTAAGAATTATTACCGTTACCATCGATATAAATCGATCTTAAATTATCTATATAGCTAATTTCTATATATTTGAATATCAATGAATTGATAATCAGCTTTTTTTTTACAACTATATTTGTAATACTCTCACTGGAGTATAGGACTGCTGATAGATACATCCTATCTACTGTAGTACTGTAGTGCTCTTGGAGCTCCAGCAGTGGAGTGTTTGTGGAGGGCAGGGTCGATGAATGTGTTACCATGTGATTAGTGGGTTACGTGGGCAAGCGCTGACGCTTGATTGGTCTGTTCGTCGGGGTCAGAGAGTGCGCGCGCACTTGGAGCGAGGCTCCACGATTGGTCGAGCTTCAATCGACAATTCTGGTAGGATAAATACTCTTTTTTACTATTGTATATGTTTGTTTCAAAGGAGTGGTAAAAGCACCCTTTCTAAAATTTAACAATAAAAGCCTTTTTGAGTCGTACACACATTTTTCTTTGCTCTCAGGAAGATTATTTTTGGGAAACTATTGCTCCACGCATTAGCTTGGTTTTAAAATATAATTAGATGTTAAATAAAATTCTTAATAAAAAAGACCAACTAAACCGTCTTAATAAACGCACAAAGATACAAAAAAAAACCATTTTATAATCTTAGAATTTCACTTTTTGAAGTTGGCGCCAAATTAATTACTAAAACATAGAACTACCTGCAACTTACTAACTAACTTAAACAACTGCTGGAATCAACAAAGGCTCAAACAGAAACAACAATGGACAACTCCTCCACGAGCATTCTTGTTGGCAAGCTTCTCTTGGAAAACATTTCCAGTTCCTGACTTGTGATTGAAAAAAACCCTAAATAAAGTCACTACTTACAAGTTACAAACTATTGAACACAAACATGAATAGTGCTAATATTTTTTTCACTCACAAACTCCGCGTCAAGACTCAAGTGGCTCGTAGCCGAAAGCACTTTTTTTTATGAAGACGCCTTTAAATCAACTCATTTGTTTTCTGATGTACCTTGTACAATATGGCCACAACAGTGGTGCACCTTAAACACACTACTTGGCTCCGATAATACCTGCGACCAAACTTTGACTAATTCTCTCCAATTCTCTTCATACTACTTGGCTCCGATAATACCTGCGACCAAAGTTTGACTAATTCTCTCCAATTCTCTTCATACTACTTGGCTCCGATAATACCTGCGACCAAACTTTGACTAATTCTCTCTAATTATCTTCATACTTCCACGTTACAACAATCAGAACAAAATATATTTCAAAGTCGTTTATGTAGACGATGCCACTTTTTTAATTTAATTTTTTTTTCTAGCTTCCAATTAAGTTGTCTGGAAGAAACTACCGAGGAACTCTGTCTACAAAATAAAATAAAAATAACATGGGGTCGAACTGAGAACCTTCTAAAGGGGGTGTGGTCGTCTCACTGTTAATTTACACTTAATAATCGTTTTAAAAATATAGCTACTTGATTAATTCAAAATATACTTGATTTTACAGTAAAAAGTGCAATCTGAAACATCTTCAAAATGAACAAAGAGTGATAGTAGAATGACGGTATTCGTAGACGTGACATTGCATCCACATGCACAGTCCAATTTTTGTAGAAAGAGCCATTTGAAAATATATACATTTTTGCAACTAACATTGATCATCTATTATCAGAGTTATTTTATAGTTAAGTAGTTACATTATCTAACAAACTTTACAGATCACGTGACTTGCCTATGAATAATAGATAGTAGATATACAAGTCTCAATCCAACAAAGCCACGTTAAACTATTCATCGGGGCTTAGCATAAGGTTAATTTTACAATTTTCGGTTGATCGAAGTCTTCGTGTATTTTTGTTATTCTGATTCTAACCGGTGTACTGGCTACAAGTCTAAGGGTCCCGGCTGGTATCTTGGTATTTGTCACCGGTCGATAACTAGGCTTAATTTAGTTTCACAATAAGTATCATCAGATCATCTCGTTGTGGGTACTACGTGTAGACAAGCTCCTGTGGTGCACCCTGGGTAACGAACCTGGGTGTTTGCCCCTCCCAGTCACTAATTACATACGATACAAAAGAAAGTTTGAATTTCTATTGGCTTGAATGGCCAATATGGGATGTGTTTCTTCTTCACGTCCATGGCTAATTAAGAGTGGCTTTTATTTGAATTTTAAATGATGTGTTTAACCTGTCGATACCCTCCATCTAGAGCCCCCTAGATATTATCCTCTAACTACCCCTTATATATATATATATATATATATATATATATATATATATATATATATATATA
>CABFVZ010003578.1:41449-71017 GCA_902151445.1 Timema monikensis
TATTTAGCACCGCGTCTTACTACCCGTTCGGGTTATACGCTTTAAGTACTAATTACTCTAATGGATTAGGAATTGGGAAGGTTTAATTAGAGGAAGTGAACCCTCATTTGCGTGGAGGTAGAGTGGAAAACCATTTAGGAAAAACCACCCCCAGTTCACCCGACCGAGATTCGAACCTCGATCTCCCCGTCCTCAGTAGTCGGGCTCAACACGACAAGCGCGTTAGCCAACTACGCCACCGAGGCGGGTGCAGTACAGTAGAATACGTCACCACTGTGCTACCGATGTCGGTCCACACACAACTAACAGTGGAATTTACTTTTGTTAACTTAATATGATTGGTTGTTTGCATTTAATAAAGTACACTCGTTTAATGGATTGATCACTATTCCATAAAACATGATAAATGGTTAATAAACATACATACCGAGTACGTATCACTATATTATAACGGCCTAATGCTAAAACTGAAAAAGTGCCGTACAAAGGGGGGCCTCACATTTTCTTAAAACGGCCCTGCGTCATTGAAAATGTACCAAAGCTCTGTTTGAAACAACATAACAGTTTCGTACCAGTAAGTCGGTCAAGTGCTTCGGATAAATCATATTGTTGTTTTAAAATATTAAGTTAAGATAAAGTTATTTTGCAAAAGTCCATTCACAAACATGAACTGAAACTGTATTTCAATTTTACGTTTGGATTACCTTAAGAGAAGTTTATGCATTTTTATAGATAGCCAAGTTAAGAAACTTTGAGTCTGGCATACAGATTTTTTTTAATAATTAAAATTTAATAAAAACCAATTGAAAAATATATTAGTATTTAAAAAATATTTTAGAGAAACTTTGTTACAAGCTTTGTCAATGATTTTTTACGACGATTATAAAACAAATTAAGAATGTTTTTGGTTAAGCCTGTTTCATCAACACTTTTTTTACCTATGGCCCTATGGTTTAAAAAAGTAAGATATTCTTGTCTGTTTATTTGTGTAATTTTAATTTAAATAAAATCGAAGTCCATCAAACTAGTTCAAGTCCTGCATGTCCAGACAACGTAGCCTATAACAGAGGAATGTGCGACTGCAAGACATTATACCGTAACATATTGATTGCCGTGCCCGTTATAGGGAAAACGTAAACTAGGTAGGTAGTGGGATTGTCTACACATCCAAGGCTCATTTAGTGAGATTAGGAAATGTATAGTTAGAAGGAGAAGGGTGGGTAGTTAGAAGGAGAAGGGTGGGCGATGTGGCCGGTCAAGTTAGTTTATAAGTAGCTGATACTTAAATAAATACGATTAAACTAGCTATAAAGATGAATCCGATATTGAGAAGTGTCTCTAAAAGAAGATTTTACTGTAAAAGTTTTTTTAAAAACAGTTGAATGCAGACATGCTTACTAGCAAAGTCTACCTCTTTTAGTTTTTCCTTCCTCATCCACACCCCATTAGAGTAGTCATGTGTTTAAACTGAACAGGTAGTAAGACGAGCTGATAAGAAACACATTAAGATTATTAACGGATTAATCTAAAGCCGGTCACATGCTCTGGAGTATTTCACGGTAACGTAACAACCATGGGAATACATCACTGTTCGGTAACCGGCCTTACTTCTGGTGTCTTTTTCTAACCTGAGCCCAACCCCAAACTGTTTCAATTAATCACCAAAACAAGCAAGCCCAAATTCATCTTTTTCCGTTTCTACTGTTCTCATCTTTGTCTTCTCACGTTGGAAATAACCAACTGCAATCCTTTGGGCTCCTATAATTTCAGCGGCCAATTCATTGGTAGTGAAACTGATTGATGTGTTAGCTCCCATAGCAGTGGCCTCTTCTTGTTAGTTCCTCAGACCACTCCATGATGTGAAACTTGCAATACACACAAAGGCAGGTAGTATCCGCTCGAAGCGCTGTTACGGGTAGTCCACACACTGACGAGACAGTCGAACATCGCAGTGATGTTTCGTATAGGAACACACTTTGGATGGATTGGCCTCCGAATGATATGCTCGTTGTAAAGGAGCGTCTCCACCTGAGCATGTGTGCACGAACGGTCACGTGACGCATGGTCGTTCCCATATTCAGGGTGAACAGTCAACAGTTCCCTATGGTTTATGTTCACTATACAAATTAAAACAGAGTGAAACGCTCATATGTAAATCGCTGTAAGACTTCGTTGTTAAACATACTGGATTGCGAACATTTTACAATCTACACCAGAATGGCCCTTGAAGTATTGTTTTTAATAAACAAGGTTTGGGAGAAGGATACGACATTCGTGACTACAGGCGTCATGATTCGTACTCTTGTATTAGCTCGATACACCTGTCAGTGTTTCATTTCATGTTGAGCGCCACGGACCCACGACGGTACAAACATCAACATAAAGACACCTGTCAGTGTTTCATTCCATGTTGAGCGCCACGGACCCACGACGGTACAAACATCAACATAAAGACACCTGTCAGTGTTTCATTTCATGTTGAGCGCCACGGACCCACGCCGGTACAAACATCAACATAAACTGTCAACAAGAGACGGGAAAACACGTGCGAGCTACTATATCACATCTCTTTTAATCTAGCTGTATATGTTGGGAATAGCGGAACAGCACACTGAGAAAATACACTTTTTATAACACAGCTACCATTTTTATTTTTATTTATTAGATTAAAGCTATACTATTTCGTAATCATCTCTCATCTTGTAAATGGTCTGTAATAAGTTTTCGTTTGCGAGTCAGCTTTCTGACTCATCAAGTCCAGGAGAATTTACGAACCACCGACATCGTTTCAGTTTCAGTTTGGACCAGCTGGCGTATTGATCTATTTTCTCATACAATTTGAGGACGTACGCTACTGCTGGCCTGTTTTCTTCTCACACCGCTAGCCAATGTTTTCCAACTCCCTCTTTCCACCTTATTCTCGCTAAAAACCCTTTAACCCCTCTTTACATTTTCCCCCGTGCAGCAGCATGTTCCGCCCCCTCCAGGNCCTCCCAGGGACATGAGTTCAGTCCTCGGCGCTCGCTCGACCCAGACAATACCTCTCTACCTTGCATGATCTTCTGCTAGCCTGCCTGCCTGCCTTGCTTTATATTTTTAGTCCCTCCCGGCGACACACGAGGTGAGGTGTCTGTCTGTCTGTCCTACCCCTACTTGCGATCCGGGCGCACTCACGAGTCACACACATACACGCGGCGTGTCTCACAAGTGTTATCGGTTCGGTTGATTGATTTACGGGGTGTTGCTTCTTTAAGATACGAAGTGGTTTTATCAGTACATGGTGAGTACAATTCTGAGGTGTTTGTAGTGAGTGTGTTGCTATGCCGAGGGGGAAATGGTGTTTGTAGCGAGTGTTGCTTTGATGGTGGGTAGAAAGTGTTTGTAGTGAGTGTGTTGCTATGACGGGGGTAGACGATGTTTGTAGTGAGTGTGTTATGACGGGAGAAGGTGTTTGTAGAGAGTGTTGTTGACGGGAGAAGGTGTTTGTAGAGAGTGTTGTTATGACGGGAGAAGGTGTTTGTAGTGTGTTGCTATGACGGGAGAAGGTGTTTGTAGCGAGTGTGTTGCTATGACGGGAGGTGTTTGTAGCGAGTGTTGCTTTGATGGTGGGTAGAAAGTGTTTGTAGTGAGTGTGTTGTGATGACGGGGGTAGATGGTGTTTGTAGTGAGTGTGTTGCTATGACGGGGGGAGAAGGAAGATATTTGTAGTGAGTGTTTCTATGATATGGTGTTTGTAGTGAGTGTGTTGCTATAACGGGGGGAGAAGGAAGATATTTGTAGTGAGTGTTTCTATGAGATGGTGTTTGTAGCGAGTGTGTTGCTATCACGGGGGGTGGTGGCGGACTAGAGCGCTTGTCGCTTTGCGCCCAAGCTCGACTGGAGCAACAGTCACACATGGTGAAATACCCAGATAACTACATACACACAAACACAATTATTTTCGCTTACAAGGACATGTCATACCTTTCATCAGGACTATTGCAGTACATTGTGTCTCCTGATCACATTTTAATCAGTTATTTTCCGCCTACATTCACTACTATCGACTAAACAGCTTCGAGACACTTGTTCTAATCCTGGGGGTGCAATTATCTTAACACATTAGCGAAACTTGAACCATGTCTCTAAATACTTTGCGTCCTTGTCACGTTGAGTATTTTAATAGGATCCTCAAGGCTAGATCCCTTTACAAAGCCATTGTTTAATATATTATAATCCTGAATTTCTTATAGAAAGCTTGGGTGATGCATTTGCAAGTTCTTAGATATGTTATACTAGATATTTTAAGATTATTCTACGGTATTTAATATGCACTTTCTGAACTGACTGATTATTATCAACAAGTGGGAATTTCTATGAGCGAGAGTGAAAGGGTCTACCAATTTTGCTGGAAAGGTATTTTCCCACACCTTCCAGCATTCTTTTACACGCCACAATCGGCATGGGATCAAAGGTTTTGCTTCCCCTTCGAAGGAAGTTGTCCTATGGATTTTTATTGCTCAAGAAAAATACATCACCCCTGACTGGGTTTGAACCCACAAACATTGGTTCTTGAGGCGAGCACTTTGCTCCAAGACCACTGAGGTTGATTTTAGTCCACTGAAAACATTGGTTTCTTTTTTTCGAATGATAAGAGTAAAAGTGCTTCTAAACTGTCTAGTTTTGATAAATTGAAGGTGACAAAATGATGTTTCACCAACTCACTACTAGTGTAGATTAAACAACTGCTTTTATGTTTGGTTAACGACTTTTATTATGAACAACAAGAAACAACAAAGGGAAAGGTTTTTTTTATGTAATGCCATCAAATATCTTCACAAATTAACTACTCTGAGCACCTTGGGACTTACTCACTGGAACCTTTATTTAAAACTTTAAAAAATATCAAACTAGCCCTCTGGGACACCCCCCGATGTCTCAGCAGCCCAATCCACCCCTGGACACCCCTGCCCAGTCCGTAGCATGTCTGCCCACTGTGCCCAGGTTTGATTCCCAGCATGGCCAGAAAAAAAAATATCATTGTTGAAATTAAGGCTTCCTCTTTCACATTGTTGGACAGGGTGATCATGTTTGTGCTAGACTTAAGCTAGTAGGAATCATTTTGCTTCAGAAATTCTACATTAAATATCCCAAATACAATTTAGAAAAAATATATTTGTGGAAAACATTTTCACTCCTTGCTAGGGTTTAAATTCACAACCCTAATATATAATAATGCATTGCATTATCAATTAGATCGCATTCAAGGTTAGGATCTCCCCGTGATGCTCCAATCCTCCCTTAGTACTGATAATATAAGATATTAACAACCCAGGGCAGTAAGTCATGGTGTTAATTCCTTGTATCAATTGATCGTTAGGCAGCAATCTAAGACTAGCCTTGAGTAGGGTGTCATGCTTAAGGAAACA
Organism: Timema monikensis; assembly: GCA_902151445.1. Taxonomy (NCBI): domain Eukaryota; kingdom Metazoa; phylum Arthropoda; class Insecta; order Phasmatodea; family Timematidae; genus Timema; species Timema monikensis. The sequence goes on from CABFVZ010003578.1 coordinate 46,858, forward strand.
CACATTGAGAGCATTTCACCAGCCTGCGAATTATAGCCAGTCTAAAGCTCACTACACTAACTTTATGGCCACCATTGCCAAGACATGAATTTGTGCTGAATGCATCAATACACTCTGATAATGATTATAGTCCAGATGGGGTAAACAATGTCACAGTTGATTGATCAAACTTGCACTTGATATTAGTCCTATTTAGTAAAGCACCATACTATATGATCAATTTGTAATGGTGAAAATTGAACACCTAATTCATAATTAAGTAAAGTAATAGTAATATGTGTTGAAAACAAAGCCCTACTTCCTCTGCCACAACAGGCGCAATGCCACACCTCCATACTCGAATTTGGGCTTTGGTACGATTTTTATTTGGGGGGATAAATGAATGGTGTCTTGTCGCGATTACAGAACTGTTTTGTCCGCATTGCTCTTGGTCCGCTTAGAGCAACACCATAAAGTTATTTATGTGGAGTGGGTCCTTTGGCTCGCGGAGTATTCTAATTGGCAATAGTTCCAAGTTGAATACAGACAAGACACTTTTCAAATACTTTTACCACACTCTCTCTTGGTAGTAAAATGGAGACCACACATACACAACAGAATAGTAATAATGATAATAAAGCATAGGGTTATTATATCAGCACATGATTTGATATTAAAACAGAGAACTCACAATGCCAACAAACTCAACTTTATTAGGTACCAACAGTTCAAACTCGATCACACACATTAGACATGGTATACATCTCTTAATATTTGAGCATGCCACCCAACATTTTTTGTTAATGTAACTTATACAAATCCATTAAGGTGGGTGGACGGGAATGCGAGAAAAAGTCAAATAAAATATAACCCCACTACAAACATAGAATTTAATTTTCTTCAAAATTTATAAAATATCTATCAAGGGTTTTCAAGAATTTAATGACAACTTCTAACTTAATTTAAAAAGATGGTCATCTAATGCCACCATGCTTATTACAGATATTCAGGAACTGTTGATATAAACTTGTAAAGACAATTAAATTCTATGTTTGTACTGGAGCAATATTTTATTTGTTTTGCCATAAAAATGAAAACACTGACCTTTTCTCGTCTACCCTACCTTAACATTTAGTCTTTGGTCTAAATATTGGTCAAGGGGTAGTGGTTGTTTTAAAAACCCCACTATGTTGATTTACTAACCCAGCAGTAACACCTGTAAGCAGCGTTTGTACGGTCTTTGAAAGACTTGGAATTTAATGTGTCTGTTAAAGCCCTAAAAAAAGTCCCTTGATTGCTCTGGGCCTTGAAAAGTCCTGGAATCTACATGTTTCAATATTTATTTTTGAAATGGTTGTGAAAAATGTCTCTAAAGACTGTGATTTAAGATGCACTGGAGCGTGGAATATCTAGCTTAGAGATATAGAGGCAAGGGGATACAATGTTAACTTCTCTTACAAACGCATTATCGCTACTCTCGATATAATACGATGTTGATTTCTTTAATTTCCTATATTTAAAAATCATAATTCATGTGCATTCGCCATTTTTTTGTAAGTTGCTTTAAAACTGTCATTTATAATAATTACTTTAAGATATTTTACTACCTACCAATACTCTAAGTACTTAAAGTTACAGTGTGTCTACCATTTGGGAAAACGGGAATTAGCCGGGAATTTGAAGTGATTGGGAAAATACGGGAATAAGTCAGGAATTTGGTAAATTACAACAAAAATCCGGGAAAATGCTGTTTTACTTAAAATATGAAATATAATAATCATTAAATCAGTAAATAATAATGTTATTCAAATTTTAGTTGTTTTTCTGTAGTTGTGTAATGTTTTACTTAATTTCCTTAGTTTTCCCATTTATTACTATTTCACTACCTAGTATTTTTAAATTTTATTTAGCATCGTGTCTTAAAACATGTTTGGGTTAGATGCATGTGTACTAGTTACACTAATGTGTGCCGCTCAAAAGGTTTTTTGTTTGATAGTTTACCTCGTGTTGTGAATTTAAAATTCTAAGCAATTCACTAAGTACTTGGGGTGTATTTTTGTAATTTTGATATACTACGAGACCATTATATTAAACCCTGTTAAGAACTGTTATTCTTTATGAATATTATATACTTTTAAATACAATATTAGTTTTTTAATCTCTAAGTTGATCACCAAGGTATAATATCAACTGGAAAACAAAGACAAATCATAAAACTGTAGTAATGAAAAAGACACATATATATAGTATATTTTTATGGAGGGAGTGAGGTCTTCTGTTAACAGAACTACTAGCGATCTATGTTTAAAATCTATACATCAAATATCTATATCTATATTTAGTTGTAAGAACTTATTTTGCTCGGTTAGTTTTTTTGTTGTTGCGAGCTTTGCTAGAAGCTTGTTGTGGTTAACTGAGCATGCACACTCCTTGCCTGTACGCAATTGCATAATACTTGGTCCATCCAAGCGCATACTCCTCCCTCCATATCACTGTAAAGTTCCCTCCTTTGATCATCCAGCCATAAGGCAGCTTCACATATAGACACATAACTTTACCAGAATTTTACTTACACATCATCTTGTCAATGGTTCATTCTACATTTAAAAAACATTTTAAAGCACACATTGACAATATTTAAATTTACTCTACTTCCAACCATTATACACATCAATATTTCTTCACATATTAGGATATATATAAATAAAAGCTTGAAAAATCATACTACTGACATATTTAGTATCAATGTGAATGCCAGCATGTTTTTTCTACAAATCAAAAATTGTTTTGCAATCATCTTTGTTGCAGTAGCATGACACGTACAGTCATATTCAAATAGGAAGACACTTTCTTTCTTACAGAAATCTACCAAATTAATTTTAATAGGTTCATATTTCAAGTCATGTGATTTGCTGCTGTTACATTTGATATAATTATCACTAGACAATACCTATAAAGTAACACAAATAATAAAACAATATCAGTGTTGACCACATAAATATGTTTGTATTTTCTAAACATTCTTCCCACTTAAATCCTACTATAGTTTTTGTTCCATTGTGAGGTGCAGCACATATGTATAGAGAACATATTTTGTAAACATACTACAGTAATGCTTATCTCGTCTACTACTCTCTGTGCTATAACCAGAATGGGTAGTAGGGTAGTAATACGCGGTGCCAACAATAATAATAATAAAAATACTACTCTCTGCTCTCAGAGAGCACATATCACCAGTGGAATAATGACTTTTATGATCCTGAACTTAGGATCTAGTGTAGTATCAAGAATTTACCTTATATTTTTAGGGGGTTTGGGAGGGTTTCGCATGTAGTGGTGCATGGGGAAGTCTTCCTACAGGAGATGGTATTGAGGAAAAAAAAGTAACAATTTAATCTAGTCCTACATACCTATACTTATCATTTTTGTAGACCTTTTATGAAAACATAAGTATGCAACTAGACACAATAAACACATTCTGTTAAAAATAAAATAAAATATGGCATGTTCCGCCAAATTACAATACATGTAAGATTACATAAACTAAACTACAAGCTATTATATCATTTCCATCCCACCCACCATATTTGTTTACAAAAAACAAATCAAAATACATTTTCACACTCCACCTTAGTCAAAACCACTTGGCCGATAACACTTGACACCAAGCCACAACCAATTCAATCGTGAAAACTAACCTTACAATAAAACATTAATTTTAATTGCTCCATGTGCTGACAAACTGAATGCTTTGAGTTAATTTAGAGGCAACTAAGCAAGTTTCTTTATTACTCCACACTATTGTGGTAGGGACAAGGAAACTTAAATTGAGGAAAAATATGCCCGACTTTGTGTTGGTAAAATGACTCGCAGAATACTCAGCTGGGATTCAATCCCGAGCCTTTCTGTCACTCGGTAACCGGACCAAGGAAGCTTGACGTTTATTCTGTGTGCTTACAAATATGAGTAACAAGTATGTTATTCTTAAGATAATTCATCTAGTCTGTTTTCACTAAATTCAAAGTTTATATTATTGCGCATAGATCCAACCACAGCAGATGTTTCAACATGAAGTAGGCTGTTACAGTGAATGCTATATATTTCCCTGTTTTAGGAAGGGAAGGGGTTATTTTACCATATTTACTCATTTGAAAATCTATTCAGCCCATGACCAATTTATAACGTGCATGATTCCCCTTATTAATAATACTTGTTCATGTACTAAAATTTGGTGATTTGTTTACATCTTTTACAAAACATTTTAATTCACAATTTTTCGTTCAAAGTCCTACAAGATGAAAAAAAAATTGTTTTAAAAATTAAGATTAAAATATATAATTTTTGTTAGGAAAATCAGGAAGTATCCTGTAATTTTATTCTTGAGTTTGTGCAGACACGCGGGCTAAGATATCCAAATTATATTTTAGTCATCCAAATTATATTTTAGCCATACTTCTAAGTTTCTTAAGTTAGAAAGCTATGTATAACTCTTCTTCAACATTTCTCATAGTTGCTCATTTTGTTTTAAATGCTGCGTATACAAATATAAGCTTTGTAATTAATAAGTCTAATAGTAACTAAACCAAATCCATTCTATGTCTTCTTGAATGTGCTAAAAAAGTAGACGAGGAAAGTAGTAAGGTCAATCACCAAAGTCCTCTTCAATTACATTGAAAAAAATTGGCATTTTTTTCATTTAATAAACCTAGTCAACTTAAAAAACTTATTTCTTGCATGGGACATTTCTTTTTTTGTTTTGCAAATTTCTTTCTATGATAATTTTTTATATATTTTTTATATTAATAAAATGGTACAATGTCACACTTGATTAATACCAATCAACTTTCATGCAGGCAAGTTCAGTATTAAGCAAAATGGATTCTATACCTTTGGTTGGGCACAAGTTTCTTAGTCTTACTGTGAAACTAGCTATATTTGCACTGGTTAATAAAAAAATTCACTTACTAAAAAACTTTCAATCTTATGTTAAAAGAGGATACTAAAATCCTCTTTTAACATAAGATTGGATTTTGTTAAAATTTCTTTGAAAATATCACAAAACAATTTGATCTTATTACTTTAAAAATGATTTTTCCTCGCCACTACTAATGATGTATCATAGCACTATTTTATTTATGATGTTTGCTTGATACAATTTTATGGAATTGCATTATTGGCAAAAAATACTAATTTATATAATACAAATTTTGTCTATTTGCTTTTAAAAAATCGCAACAAACAAAAAACAACAAACAAACAACTAACAAACATTTTAAAACAGTTCAGCTCTTATACACACTTGTACTGTTTATTTGTACATTAAAATGGCGGCATATTATCATAATACCTCAAAATAATAATAGTACTCCAATTAATGCTAAATGGTAAACAAAAATACATCTTGCAAGCACACAATTTGTTTCAATTTAGATATTGGTAACAAAGCTACTACCTTTTAAAAACTGTGGCCTTTCTAGATCCAAAGAGGTTTGTATTCCTCTGACTCCAAAGACATCGTCACTAAATATGATGTGTAAGTGAAGTTTTAAGATTTCTATAAACATTTTATTAATGGAACTAAAGTTTTAAAGCAATAATATAAGTAAGTACTAAATAATGACTAATTTTGTTTTGAAAAGCACCCAAAAATAAGACCATTCTAATTTAATTGTTAGCTTACAAGAAACACGTTTAAAAATATTTGTATTTGCTGCCATTTTTTTATTAGAGTTTTAAAATAAACTAGCATTCACTTTGAAAGTAAATTTTTCACACTGATTGGTAAAAACCATGTTATGGTGATGTCATAACTGTTCTTGCCACCAGTTTGCTGCTTGTTTAGTGAATAGAGTAATGGAGCAAATCAAAAGGTGCATATTGGGCGCATTTCTAGACTTCCACCGGGGCTGATTGGCACCATTTAGTCACTCCAGGCCCTGCACAGCCATCGAGAGTAATTCCCTTCCATTCACATTGGGCCTATTTAAATAATTCAATGGCATATTTTTTCTAGCTTAGATGATTTCTGTTTATAAAATAAATGCTATCCCACTCAAAGGATAATAAAAAATATTTCTTTTCTTAAAGGCTTGCTAAAGTATGAATTTTAAATGTTAAAAGCCATCATGATAGTTACATACAACACAGCAGGCATGTTAAATTCGTTGGCCACATGCTGCACCGATTTTGTGTGAACTTTGTTCCTTTTTATGAACTAACTTGCAATGCTGCCCCATTATTATTCTTTTATACATTTCAAGGAATTGTGATGACATGTCCAAATTAGGCCTGGTTCGCAAACATCACATTTTGATTTACCAAATCTGTACGCTTTCTTAGACGGATCATTTACCAAAAATTGAAGTTGTATTAACATCGTTGTTACAGCATTAGCATGATGTTGCAAATTGTTGGTGAAAAATGTAGGGTTATTGTTTAATTTAGTGTACTCTTAAATTTTTTTTTCAAAGTGGTCTCCTCAGTTTTTTTTAATATTTGACACATCTGGCCTACAGTCTAATTTTAGTAGGAGATGACTAAATCTACCTTCACATGAACATATTAAGTCATATGATATGTAGCTCTCACTCTTGGTGAATATTATATCAATACCTTTGAAATAACCAATAAAAAAAATTAAATCTATCAATTTTGGCCATAAAAATGTCTTCATTTTATAACTGCAAACTGGACTGTACCCAACGCTTGTAAAATAAAATCGTTTTTAAGAGTGACAGATTTACTTATTACAAACTATTGAATTAATATTACTCATCTTTATACTAAAGAGTTGAAAATGAAGAATAAATGCTATTGAGAACAACTAAATTTAAAAATACTTATGATATTGTAAAATATTATGGTCATTATGGACTTTCTCCATTGGTTTCACGACCTTTTTGTATTTAATAAAATCTTACTCAACTACCATTCACACTTGGCAGGTTTGAATGCCAGTTAAGTTGAAGTTTCTTATTCAAATACCTTTAAAATGCTGGTTATTTTGAGAGCTATTAGTGCTAATACAGTGAAAAAGCAAGTGCAGTCTGTACAGACAAGTTAGTCTTAGTTCACTGTAAGTGTAGTTACAGTCAATAATCTCCCTCCTTTCCTATGGAGATATACCTGCATTACTAACTTTGAGTCAGGGTGGCCAGTGAACCTGGGGAGAAAACACAGGGATTTGTAATGTAATAATTATACATTTTAATTACCTAATATTTTATGTAATAGCAAAAAGTATTTCTTAACTGAGCCAGAGATGCCTGGATACCTTAGCATTATAGTTGACTAAAACTCACACTAAACGCACTGTTCCAATCCTACAACATCACTACAGGAGGTACTTGTTACTTGTCTTTTATCTCTGGTAGTATATTATTTATATAAAGAGGACAGAGTGTATCTGAGTTGAAGGCAAAACTAAAACAGAAAGAGAATTGTTGAAGAGTTGTAAACAACTAGAAATTAATGCATCAGAGGCCAAAAGAGCTAAATGTTTAGCTGAAGCAGCTAAAATAACTGGTGACATCAATAATTCAATTACAAATTTGACTGTGAATTTTAAAGTCTTTTTAAATTTTAATTTAATCTTTCATTTTTATTTTTATTTAGTTAAAAAACACATTATTCACTATTAAAAAACTAACAATAAAAATTATTTTTTTCATTTTGAAAAATGTTAAGTAATTATATGCATTTAAAAGATCCTTAGAAAAAAAAATAATAATAATATAAAAATAAAATGTATAACTAGATAGAGATGTGGATCTAATTCTAGACAAAATACAGGTGATTCTAGTGAATCACAAAGTGGTCCCGAGTGTTGACCATCAATTGTTTAATACAGTCGTCAATGAAAGCATGTCAACAGTGATTTGGTTGAATATCTAACAACAAAATATGACTATTTACCAAGGTAAATTTAAGATAACCACAAGTTTAATATCTTCTTTTTGGTCTTTCGTGTCCCTCATTTCATGGACTGACCCATAACATCTATTTATTGAATACAAATTACTATGCAGGCCTATTTCTTACTCTAGTTTTCAAAATTTTGTGTTCAAGTTTACTCTGCAGTGAGTGAAATTTCAACATTATTATTAACCAATTAACATGGGGATGTGTGGGACTCAGCCAAGACAAAAACCTGGAGAAAAACTTGAATTTGATAAGGCCAGAAGTTGTATTCACAAAGTATGGTATGTTTTCACGTCTTAGCCACATGATGGTCCTCATTAATTTGTCTAAACTCTTCTCATATTGTGTCCCTGTATGTTGCCCACACGTTCAACTTCCTAGAGTAGCTGGTGTAGAGGGTGGGGGACGTGATTGGTTGCCATGGCGACCGGTTTCATCTCGCATTGATTGGTGGCCTGGTGACGTCACTCATGGGTGAGAGAGAGGCAGTCCCATGCTCAAATTGGGAGTCTATTTTGGGCTCAATGATGAACGCTTTTTAATTGGTTTCTTTTGTTTTCTGAGTTTCCAAGCTTTGATCATTGTTCATTTTAATCTTTTCATACCTGTTTAAACATAATTCAAATTAAGTGTTATATCTTGTTATATAATAGCTCTGGACAATATTGAAATGTGTGATTGTGTAAATGATCTTAACTTATTAATGTGTATAAAATAAGTTGATTGGAGTAATAGGTTTAAGTTTAGCGAATGCTTTGTGGGAGGGCACACTCATTGCAGAAATAAGCTCCAATTATTCCTCTACTTTAATTGAATATAAATGTTAGGACTAGTCTCCTAAATCTTTCATATCATCTTCAGTGCTCTATATTATAGTTGTATCTTTTAAGCCTCTTCTAAAATCATTTATAATGCTATGATGCTGAAAATGGAGGGCCCATGCCTACCATCTGGCTGAATTATACAATAAATACCAATCATAATCACACACTGTACATTATAAGGAAACAGCCATTATCAATGACTAGTTCTTCAAGAATATTGTTTAATTATTATTACCAAGTTGTATGTATGCTCTTTAAGGAGAATATATAAGTGCGCACTCCTCTCTTCACCCCTCACCACATTACTTTATCCACAGAATTAAAACAATCTATAATATAGTTCCATTCTAAATCCAATAATATAAAATATAGTCAAATTAGGTGCTAATTTACTTGGAGCTAAATTATTACTACTGCCAAATGCACTCGACTAATACTAATTGGTCTGAAACATAGTCATTAAAACACTACAGTAGTAAGTGTGAAAGCAAAATAAATACTTTTTAATCTAGTTGATGATGCCATCTTATAATTTTACTCCCCTGGCCTGACAACACCATTAGAATAAAGAATACCGGGGGGGGGAGGGAGGGCTCTGACCCGATCACAACTCTCAAACCCTTTCTTTCAGTTCTGTCTAAAGTGCGGCTATAGTGTTGGACTGAAGCATTTTCACACTTGAGAGCAGTTTTTATTAACATGTTTATATTGGCAACATTACAACTCATACGTCCTGTTTGTATCTATGTTGGTTCGTTGTTCTGATTACTGGTTAAATGTCTGTCAGTTATTAATCAGGCTTTGTATTCCAGGTATAAAACTCAATTAGACACTTCCAATTTACATTTTCATTTTAAAATGTTTAAAGGTATTATATCTACTCCACACCACCTGACACTATTATTATCAGGGATTTTGTTTATAGAAATTGAAATGTATAGGTTCTAAAATATCTCAAAGCTGTGTATTTTCAAATTTTCATGCATTTACTGAAAATATTATTCTTATTATCATGTAGACACCCCCTCTCCCCCTCCCCCTTTAAATTTGTAAATAATGAAATACTTTGAAGATTAATTAGGATTGATAATAATGAAGTAGGCCAATTATAAATTTTGAGTGATGTATGGAAGTCTTGCTACGTCGATGTGCATTACTATTTGGGATAATTAAATCGAGCTTACATTTTTTAAACAATTGACACAACACCTGTGATCTCGCCATGGTCTAGTGTGTTTTATATAACCAGGGCCTGCAATTACCTCTTCATATATGAGCCTTAAACAATTTGAATATCAAGTTTTTAATTTAGAAAATGATGAGGTAGTTGAGACTGCTACCATGAGTTTATAGCTACATATTTGTTATTGCTGCATTAATACAAGATTACAGGGCTTGTGAGAGTAATAAGGACACACACACACACACACACACACACACACACTAATCTTAACAAAGATAGAACTTAAAATCAGCTTGAAGTTAGCCAGGCTATTGCTTTGAACAAACATATAGTGAACACAGTGTAACTAAAAAAAATGATTGGCAATTTAAATTCCCTGTGTTTTACTGTATTCTATATTAACATATTATTGAAAATGTTTGAAAGACATGATTGTATCGATACTGAATGAGGGGAGAGCTCATACGGAAGTGGTACTAGTGCTGACCTGGGTGTAGGGTTGCGTGCCAGTAGGGGCAGTTGTATGGTATCTCGTGTGTCACGTCCTTTCACTCTACTACGCCCTTCCCGGAGGATCAGGTGAGACCACAATCTAGCTAGGACATTTTTACAGTAGAGTGAGTCAACTGATTTCTTACTATATAGATACCTACATGTAACCATTAAATATATATATTGTATACATATAGTTCTAAGGCAAAGGTGAGTTTTTTGCTAAAATTATTTACCATCAGATTAATGGTTTTAAAATAAATAAACTTTTCAGTCTAATAACAATAATAATGGCTTTGTTTGTTTATAATGTTTACCTGGGTTGATTGTTGTGTGATGTTTCTCTTTTTTATGATGTGCCTAATTAGGTTTGGTTCTGGTGATGTACTGTAGTGAAATAAAATCCTATTCATTACACACAATAATTATTTCATACTAATTGGAAGTGTGTAAATCCCAAAATTCAAAACAAACCATATTATAATTAAATACTCCCAAAGTTGAATCAAAGTTTGAACTTTTTTTTTGCTTTTAGTAGAAAATGTGTTCAACATGAAATATAATTAACAGAATCAAAGTTTCCATGTACAAGGAAAATACTGGGATTTTTTGCTTCTGAAAAATGGGGACATACGAGAAATTTCACGAAACCTACAAAACTACTATATCATTTTAATTTGGCATACTAAACTGCAAGCTTTATGTAGGTAGGCCTTTGCATAGAAAAAAAAAGACCTAAATAGATAAACATGCTTACTAAACACATGTCTTATCTCTTTTGCCTCCTGTTTTTATTAAAAAAAATAATTAATTATTAGGTTTTGTAAACATTTCACTCTAAAGGTAAAACTCTCCTGTTATAAACACAGCCATTTTGATCAAAAATGAATTTCATTCCTTTATACTACTCTATTAAGGTAGAGTTCCCTCTGCGTGTCTCGCGGCCGCGATTGCAGATGTGGGGTGGTGAGTCACAGATGTGAGCTACAGTGTTTCCCTAGATGCATCTCGCTGGTCGCCAGTCATATGAGTAATTTTATGTGTGATACAGCTCGTTCCTCATTTATCAGCGTTCTCCAATTGTATTGAACTGAAGGTTTTGTGGTTTTTTTTTAGCACCGCATCTTACTACCTATACGCCTAGATGTACTAATTACACTAATGGATTAGGAAGATTTAATTTAGAGGAAATGCACCCGCATTTGCACGCAAGGAGAGTGGAAAACCATATAGGAAAATAATAATAAATATATAACCTTACTAATCTCATACCATCAGCGTACATCAGGATATAACCCGAACAGATAGTAATACTTGTTAAAAACTTTTGGGTCTTTTGAGTAAGTTGGTTGTAGTCCAACGCTTATATATGTGTGTTAATTCAATGTGGTTGCACCTTAAAAGTTGGGAAGGTTTCCTTTTTTTATTGCCATGTCTACTTATTTAATTACTCAATAAAATAAATAGAAATGTGTTTATAAGTAATATTAGTTTTTGGCCATTTCATAAAAACCTATTTAGCTATGTTACCCATGATATAGTAATTTAATTACAAATTTATTTATCTATAAAATTATATTGTTAGATATAATTTTTTATGTTTGTACTTGAGTGACTCAATAAATAAGCACTTTTTCTGTGTTTAAAAATCATACTAAACATAAGGGTATTTTTATATTAATACAATCATCTGTTACATTTGATATGTTTGTATTTTTAAATTTCGCAAACCCCCCCCGAGTTCCACAACACCCTGTTCTCCCTTTGATCACTCCCACACTATATACCCCTGCCCACTTGCTCCTCTTTTGACCAATCATATACACGCTCTGGTCGACTTCACTCTGTAGTGTGTTTCCTGTCCATTAGAGTTTGAGAAAGTGACATGCCACTGGTTCCTAGGCCGTGTTGTGACCTCTTTTCCCCTTGTTTCAGAGTGCCATCAGTTGAGTGTGCGCTCTACCTACCCCTTGTACCGGCCCCGACCATCACTCATCTTCTCTCACACACTTCTCTTTAAACAAACTAACACGTGATGGATCCTATGGACAAACCTCTGCCCAACGATGACCCTAAAGTACAACTCACCATCAGGCTTATAATGCAAGGAAAGGTAAGAAATCCCCATTTCTAGTCCTATTAATAGCATTATTTTTAGTTGTTTTTCCACTTTTAAGTATTATGTTTTTATTAACACACTATTGTATATAAAAAACTTGTCAAGTCTACTTTAGCATTGTTAAGATAATTTGTCACTTAATGGCAGCATCAACGAAAAATATTTACTGTGAAGCTGGGTGGAATAACTAACATATTCTGTACATTTTAAAAGAGTGCAGCAACTCAAATTAATGATTGCATGTGCAAGTACTGTTATGACATTATGGTGGTGGAATGTTACCAGATAAAAAAAAGTATATGCATTCTTCCCTAACAATGGACTCTCACTATCAAATAGCAAACTACACTCAACATTGTATATATATATATATATATAAAATTATATATATATATATATTTTTTTTTTCTGTGCTTCACATCACATCTTACTACCCATTTGGAGGTAAAGTTGGAACATATCGAGTTAACAATACCATAGTACACCTGGTCAGGAATATAACCTCAATCTCCTCATACCTGTAAACCAAAACAAGATGACTGCATTTACTTCCTCTTTAAAAATATTCACATACTTACCCATTTGATTAATTTTAATAACCTAATTGTTTGATCAAGTTATAATAATCTTACCCATTTTATTCATTAAGTTGTTAATAATCTCACCCATTTTATTCATTAAGTTGTTAATAATCTTACCCATTTTGTTCATTAAGTTGTTAATAATTTTACCCATTTTATTATGTTGTTAATACTCTAATTTTACCCATTTTATTATGTTGTTAATACTCTAATTTTACCCATTTTATTATGTTGTTAATACTGTAATTCTACCCATTTGTTAAGTTGTTAATAATCTTAACCTCTTTGATCAAGCTGTTAATAATTTTATACATTTGATTAAGTTGTTGATAATCTTAATGTTTGATTAATTTCATAATAATTTTACCCCTTTGATTAAATAAGTTAATCTTACCCATTTGATATACTGTTTATAATTATACACATTTTATTCACTAAGTTGTTAAAAATCTTATCTGTGTGATTAAGCTGTCAATAATCTTACCCATTTGATTAAGTCGTTAATAATCTTGCCCATTTGCCTAAGTCGTTAATAATCTTGCCCATTTGCCCAAGTTGTTAATAATCTTACCCATTTGATTACATTTTTAATAGTCTTACCTGTTTAATTAAGCTGTTCATAATGTTACTCGTATGATTCATTAAATTGTTAATAATCTTACCTGTTTGATGAGTAAGCTTTTAACCAGCTTTAGGGGTGTTGTAGCTTCAAAGCTTAAATTTCTGTCACTTTAACTTTGATACCCACAGTAACCTTGGCATCTTTGAAATATCGAAAGAAGTAAGTTAGTTTTGATATATTATAAACAGATTTGAAAAATCTCACATTTTTATACATTTAATAATTTGTATGACAGATAACACTATTTTAACACTAAATAGTGATTGAATGACATCTCTAATGTAAGCAAAGATTAATTCAGATATGTCATTATGAAAGAAAATAGCATGCTTGGTTTTTTCTTTAAACCTCCTTCTTTATCTTGTTCAATGATTTCTAACCTTTTTTTGTTTGGAAGAACCCTTAAATTATTTAGTAAAATCTCTGGGCACCCTTACCTGGGTGACATACTAGGTTCGACAGGGGTAAATTACAAATATATGTGTAAACCATTAAGAGTAGTTAATAGCGATTAACTCATATTTTTGAATAAAATATGCATCAAGATTATTTATTGCCTATTTCTATCTACTAATTAATATCCTTTGTTACTTTAACTTTGAAGGAGTGCAGTTTGAAAGGGAATCCAACAGGCCATTGTGAAAGATGGTTTGGACATGTTGAGAGGATAAGTGTGGATTGAGTGACGAAGTAAATACTACATGAAGGTGGAGTTTGTGGTTCAATAGGAAGGGATAGGCCATGTAAAACGTGGCTAAATGTGTTAAAAGAATGTGTGAAAAAGAGAAACATTAAGAGTTTTAAGAATAAAAGAGCATGTATGATTCTGTGTTTGGATGTTGCTGAAGCGAAGGGGTATGCAAGGATAGGGAAGTGTGGAGAAAGTTAGGGAGGATGGATTAAGCTAGGAGTGGTTAAAAAAAAAAATCTATTCACAGTTTCGTGCCTATCCTGTGAGGGAATGGCGCGATTAGATATGTATCATTTAAAAAAAAATCAAATATTATCTTATCTTATTATTCATAATGTTTAGAACATGACTGACCATAATGATACAATTTAATATTAATCCTTGTTCCCACCACCCCAACCCTCCCACCCCACCCTTACCCCATTTTTCACCTTTAATATACCACTCATATAATACTCCTACACACTTTAATACTAAGGCACACACTTAAGTTTTAGTTAAAACCTCCCAAAACGACTAACAGCATTTTTGTTTATTTTTTTATTTATTTTTGAATGTGGGGAATGCCAGGCCTCCACCGTTGTTCGGATCCCACGTTAAACTGTAGGTCCTTCATTTCATCTCACAATCACCCTACCAAAATCACCCTACCATTACACATTAGCGTAAGTGCGTATAACCCGAATGGGTAGTAAGACGCGGTGCTAATAATAATAATAATATATCTCCTACAATGATCATGGTTTATATTAGCCATTTGTGTGCTATCTGCATTCATTTGGAAGAAGAGTGAAAAAACACATAATTTCAAAGAAGAGATTTCAGGGTATCTACCATCCAGGGAAATCAGGGAAAACAGGAATTAGCCGGGAATTTGAAGTGATCAGGGAAATACTGGGAGTATGTCGGGAATTTGTTAAATTACAATAAAAATCGGGGAAAATGTGGTTATACTCAAAATATGAAATATAATAATCATTAAAACAGTAAATAATAATGTTATTCAAACTCTGTAGTTTTGTTTGTTTGTAGTTTTTCAGTATATTTTTTATTCCTAGTAAACATTGCTAATACACATTAAAAAAATGTTTATCTAAATTTTAAAACTTATTATTATTCATAAAAAAAGATTAATAGAAAAATGATAGGGGAGGTGGGGGAATTGAAAGGATGTGATATATTTTTTTAGTCAGGAATTTTAGGAAATAATCAGGGTAAATCAGGGAAAAAGTCGGGAATTTCATTGGTCAAGTTGAGTAGTCACCATGGATTTCACTATTAAAAATAGCATTTTTCTCTGCGGGTCCCCCCCCGGTCGGTGACCTGGTGGTCTAGGGGTAAGGTGTCAGACTTATATGCTGGCGGCCGGGGTTCAATCCCCGGTCCAGGCAAAGATTTATCTGATTACCAAACCCTTCCTTCACCTCTAACAAGACATCTTGTGAATGTGGGGAATTCCAGGCCTCCACCGTGGTTCGGATTCCACGTTAAACTGTAGGTCCTTCATTTCATCTCACAATCACCCTACCATTACACATTAGCGTAAGTGCGTACAACCCGAACGGGTAGTAAGACGTGGTGATGATAATATAATCTGCGGGTCCCCTTAAGTGAAAATGGTTATTTCTAAACTTATGGCACTTTGCGTGATTACTTCTTCGTAATTATCACTCTTTTTTGTATAGTATTTAATTAGGTTAGTTGGAACTCATTATTTAAGAACATTATGGCTGATTTCCACACAAATATTAGTTATCATCAAACTTTCTAGATTAGGCCACTATAAATATTGTTGGATTACCATATGTCACTGAGATTTGAGATATTTTCAATTTATTTACATTATATGTGCATTCAATCCATCCTGATTATTTTTATGTGGCCTTACATACAAATTTATCTTTTCATTCCCTCCTTTCAGTAAAAAGCTCTGGTTTGAATAACAAGAACAGAATGTTGGAAGGTTTCATTATCTTACATGGCTTCTGGACGAGATTATAACTTTTCAAATTGAGTTAACTCTGCGCCAGAGTTCTTACTTTTGCTGCAATCATATATTCAGACATTATTGTTTCTAAAATGCATTCATTAACATTATATTTTTCTTAAATATCCATTGATATTATAGGTCAACTTGCTAATGACAATAACACATTATCATTGACATGATAGGTCAACTTGCTAATGACAATAACACATTATCATTGGCATAATAGGCAACTTGTTAATGGCACTAATATACCATTGACATGATAGGCCAACTTGCTAATGGCACTAACATAATATCATTGGTATAAATAGGCAACATGTTAATGGCACTAATATACCATTGACATGATAGGCCAACTTGCTAATGGCACTAATATAATATCATTGGTATAATAGGCCAACTTGCTAATGGCACTAATATAATATCATTGGTATAATAGGTCAACTTGTTAATGGCACTAATATACCATTGACATGATAGGCCAACTTGCTAATGGCACTAATATACTATTGACATGATAGGCCAACTTGCTAATGGCACTAACATAATATCATTGGTATAATAGGACAACTTGTTAATGGCACTAATATACCATTGACATGATAGGCCAACTTGCTAATGGCACTAATATACCATTGACATGATAGGCCAACTTGCTAATGGCACTAACATAATATCATTGGTATAATAGGCAACTTGTTAATGGCACTAATATACCATTGACATGATAGGCCAACTTGCTAATGGCACTAACATAATATCATTGGTATAATAGGCAACTTGCTAATGGCACTAACATACCATTGGCATGATAGGCCAACTTGCTAATGGCACTAATATAATATCATTGGTATAATAGGCCAACTTGCTAATTACACTAATATAATATCATTGGTATAATAGGTTAACTTGTTAATGGCACTAATATACCATTGACATGATAGGTCAACTTGTTAATGGCACTAATATACCATTGACATGATAGGCCAACTTGCTAATGGCATTAACATAATATCATTGGTATAATAGGTCAACTTGCTAATGGCACTAAAATACTATTGACATGATAGGCCAACTTGCTAATGGCACTAACATAATATCATTGGTATAATAGGTCAACTTGCTAATGGCACTAATATACCATTGACATGATAGGCCAACTTGCTAATGGCACTAACATAATATCATTGGTATAATAGGTCAACTTGTTAATGGCACTAATATACCATTGACATGATAGGCCAACTTGCTAATGGCACTAACATAATATCATTGGTATGATAGGCAACTTGTTAATGGCACTAATATACCATTAACATGATAGGCCAACTTGCTAATGGCACTAACATAATATCATTGGTATAATAGGCAACTTGTTAATGGCACTAACATAATATCATTGGTATAATAGGCCAACTTGCTAATGGCACTAACATAATATCATTGGTATAATAGGCAACTTGTTAATGGTACTAACATAATATCATTGGTATAATAGGCCAACTTGCTAATGGCACTAATATACCATTAACATGATAGGCCAACATGCTAATGGCACTAACATAATATCATTGGTATAATAGGCCAACTTGCTAATGGCACTAATATAATATCATTGGTATAATAGGCAACTTGTTAATGGCACTAACATAATATCATTGGTATAATAGGTCAACTTGCTAATGACAATAACACATCATTGACATGATAGGCCAACTTGTTAATGGCACTAACATAATATCATTGGAATGGAACATTTTTGGTTTCAAATATTCAGTAAGTTAGATAATATATAATATTGTGATCTATAAAATTCAAATGTAGTTGACCTAGGAATCAGAACAAGCTGGCTAGGAGAATTGGGTATTATCATTTGTGTAATGTATTTCCATGTAGGTTGGCTACCATGTGTGGGACGTAATAAATTATCTGCTTCCCATCATGCCCCATCCTAAATGTCTATCGAGAATATTATCGATAGTGTTCCCGACCAAACCTCTCACTCAAGCAGTAACATTAATTCAAGTCAGTCGTGTTCTGATTCAAGCCGTCCTTACCATGATACGAATGTACCAATTTGTACCATATTGAACTCTCTGTCTATTTAGGTAGCAAGCCTATTTTGGATTATTCAGCTATCATGTTGGGGTATGTTCATAAATAATAGGACATTAACAAAATGTTTTATTTCATAAAAATATTAAACTTAACATAATGCTTGACAGTAAATTGTAGTTTCATACAGTTGATAAGAAAAGAAAGCAAAACATATGTTATTTAATATTTTATAATCAAAATGTTATGTAATTAGGGCAAAATTAGTGGTCCAACAAACATGTTAAACTTGAATTACAATATTAAAACTTATTTGACGTATGAAAACTCTTGTAATTGTGTAATTTATTTAGTGATCTGTTTTACTACAACTAACATTTATGTTACATTAAAAAGAACATAACATAATGGCGATTGGTTCAGAAAATGTTGTTTGGAATGCAGGTCATATATGATATTATTGTAGTGTTATTTTATTTTAAATACCGTACATCTAATAGTAGATGAACTATACATATATTATAAGCAAATAAACTTTATATTAAACTATAGGATGATTAGGATCATGAATGTATTGTAAATATTAAGGTTTATTTAAATATTTTATATTTTGTTACTTATATTAATTTATTATTTGCGATTTTGGGGCTAGGATCACAAAAAAAATGTTTTTTTTGTAGCCTACTTTCAAAAATAATCCGAAATGTGATTTGCTTGGCAGGCAAGTTTTTCGATTTTGTTCTTAATAACAAATATTTTGTATTGAAAATGCATGTGAATGAAACATTAAAACCATTAAACTCATTTGTACATAGTAATCTGATACCATTTTTTAAAAATGAGCTCCACAAGATCAAGTGCTTTAAATAGAAATAACACATAAAACATGCCAGTCAATAAAGTCAATTCTCAATTAGCTGGTAGAAGATAAAAAATAAAATATTAACAAGGGACACGAAGTGTATATTTACTCGAGTGTCTTGAGAAAGAAATATTAGCTCCGTAGCTCGAATAACTGTTGCCATCAGATGCGAGTATGGAATATCTCCAATCACCGATACTTTTGATATTGAGTCACTGGGAGTAACAGTGATCATATGGTATCGGTGAAAAAATCACAGTCAATGATTTATTACCCATCTCAAGTGTGAAGTGGTTTAAGGCTGAGTGAATAGAATAATAGGGCAAAGCAAAATACAACTAGTAACTAATGACTAGCTACTAGCATTGTTCTGATGATTATCGTCTCTCCATTTCTTCAAAAATTCATTCGAATGATTCATTTGATTATTTTTAAAACAATTGAATGATTACTAAGATTATTTAAATCATTCGATTATGCCCATCACTATTCCCAACAATTTGATGAGGAACGGTGTTGAATACTAAAGAGTGGTATCGAGACTTTTAGCCCATAATATTGATTATTACATGTAGATGAGCAACAAGCTGTTTCAGAATCCTCTTACACATGGATGAATGATCCATATATTCATACAAATCAGCAAAAATACTAAATTTGACTTGTTTCTGAAGCCAATTGTCTTTTAACTAAATTTAATTTTTACTGTTTGATGAAATGGAAGCTGAATATTTAAATTAAATGCAACACACATGATAATATTTTATACAGCTATTGTTGAGTATATAGTGGAATTTTACAAAGTATTGTTTTCTAACTGTTGAGTTATTACATTTCTTATTACACTAAAATACAAATTAAACCCTACTTTATTAAATATTCATGGGATGATCAAACTTAGGTCACACAAGAGCACAAATAAGAAATTAACAGTGCAAGACAAAACAAATTATTTGATTCTTTTATTGTGAACATTAAATACATACACACAGATAGGTCTATATGGGTGTTTTTTAAATTCACAAAACCTCTTTTATCTTTTATTAATAGTTCACAAAGTCTGCCAAATGAAGTTCTCTAGAAAGAAAAAATAAATCTACTTCTACAACATCTTAGTTTAGATTATTTTAAGAGAGTAAATAAATGGTCATTTCTAATACTTATACTTTGCTATTAAAAACAATTTTCTCAGAAACTAGTTTTAATATTCTCATACTGTTTAAAACTTCGTTTAGGAATTTTTGATATAATATACATATACTTTGTCTAATTTAAAGATAAATTATAACTACAATTTAGAACTGGGCTATTATATTTTAAAGTACTCTATATAAAATTATTCTCACAAGCCCCTTTTCAACTCCTATAGTGAGCAAAAAGTGTGTGAAAAGTACCACTTATAGTGGCACTAAAGAAATTTTATTGAGATTGAAGAGGTCTTTCCCAAACTTGTATGCAACCACATCCACAATTTATTAGGCATGGCAAGTGCTGGCAGGTCGCCCTTGATATGTGTGCTGGCGAGTTGCCATTCTTGTTCTCTCTGCGATAGAAACTGGCACAAGTTTTTGGGGACTTTCAGGGAGAACAAAAAAAAAAAAACTATTTGAGGGAATCAAAATAATTTGTCAAAGATCCAAGGTTTATTATTTTTGTCTTATTTAATTTTTTCTTTATAAATCAAACAAATATGTTTCATTTTTACCATGTTTTTCTTTTAATAACTATTCATTTCACGGTAACATTAAATGTAGTATTGCTAGCAAATCACTATTATATTTTTAAGCTACAGTCAACTCTTGATTCTACGACCTTTCACGGTTCCCTTGAAAAGGGTCGTTATTTCAAAGGGGTTGTTATTGGAATTCTAATCAAATTTGTTCAACCCTCGACCCTCATACGCAAAAATTGCATTTTTTAAGACAATACAGGAAAAAAACCTACCTATTTTTTGAAGAAGTCCATTATGGAGGTCTGCTTCTTCTTAGCGCCAGTTTTCTTGACAAAGTCTGGGACCACAGCTCTTCACTAGCACCCTGGCGCTTAAGTCCTCTTGAGTAGACGTCCCCAGCTTTCAGAACATCTTTCGTCGTGGGGATGTCTTCAGCCTCTTCTTCCATTTCTTCCACCCCTCTTCATCACTGAACTCCTGCCGCTCCATGATTATATCGGCGTCATCGATGGTGCTTCAAACTGCTATGTCATCGTCTGCTGCTATGTAATCCTTATACGTGCAGTCTGGGGCTAATCTCTGCCACGTTTCCTCGTCGCACAGTCGAGTGAAATTCAAGTAGGCAGACGAAGGGGCTGTTGTTGAGCCAGGCTGTGGTTCCATGGAGAGACCCACCTGTGGTTCCGTGGAGGGTCCTGGCTGGGAACTGGCATCCAATGGCAGTGGGTTGTCTGGGTCTTCGACACTAGCAACGGTGGGAAACACACGGACGGCAGCCTCTTCGTTGACTGGTAGGACAAAGTTGGTGTGCTGTAAGCAGTTGGCGATTACCGCTGGTCTAACGGCCCTCCAACTGGCGAGAATTCCTTCCATGGTCCTGAACACATCCCACTTTTTGACCTCCTTCCCCATGTCAAGATTCCACACCGTACTTCGCACAAGCATCTCACGGAACTTCACCTTCACTTGGTGACTTATCCCCTGGTCCAGGGGCTGAAGCATGCTGGTGGTGTTCTTTGGCAGAAACACCAACTTGATGTTTCTGAGTTTGTCGAGAACAGGATGTGTGAGGCGCACAACTTTTCTATTTGTGGCATTCATCTTTGAATCAAAGACTTGAAGCCACCTCCTGAACACCCTCGAAGTCATCCATTCATTTTTATTAAAATCATAGTCACAAGGCAGGATGTTGCCCTTGAAACCCCGGGGTTTCTTGAACCTCCTGATCACGATGGACTTCATCTTTTAGCATAGGGCCACAAGAAGTAAACAAAAGAAAATCTCAGTACTCACCCCATCGCACGGCTTTCCGCATTCAAGCACAATACAACCGCACTCTCCATCAACACAAATAAAACTGATCGCCTGTGGTGAAAATGGATGCAAAGAACTTGAGCTACAAAGACTAGCGGTAAAGACAGTTCACTCGTACACAATTTAGAATGACCCGTAAAAACCGAGATGTCTGTAGAAGTTTTAAGTCATGGACATATTTTGTTCCCGAATGTTCCAGCTCTTTCTCCCCCACCCACTTTCCCGTCATCCAATGTCTCAGGGTTGTATTGTATATATAGTGGCGGCTGGGCAACCAGTCGTCACTCTTGGACTTTATTATATTTGAAGGGAAGGAGAAGCTCCGGCTTGAGAGTTGTAAAATGTAAGATCTAAATTCCTTTTGGCTGGCTAATTAATTTCTTTATATATATTTTTTATTTAATCTTATAATTATGTTTCTAAATTCTCTTTCAGCCTTAAATATGATGGTGAATATTGAACTCGAAATATTTATTTATTTCATATATCTAATTTATGAATATCGATTTAGTCAGTATTGAATTGGGTTTTTTGTAACGCCTTAAATTAATCTTAATTTCTGGAGGATTCTTTTGGATATGACGTTGTCAAGATTTAGCTTATTATTTTACATTGAAAATAAACTATTTAATTTTAAAGTAAATATGGTGTTATGACTTTGACATTTTTTGCGTTAGTACTTATGGGACATAGATTGATTGTATTGGATAACTTTTATGGGCTAGTTGTAAATATCTTACAAGAACTGTTTAATTACAAAGTAAATATTGTGTTATGACTTGGACATTTCTAGCGTTAATACCAATGGGATGTAGGTCTATTTGTTTTGAAGACTTCTTATAGTCTAATTACTTTAAAAGCTTAGAGAAAGATAATGTCTTCACGATCTTTGTTAGGTCTAGAAAGTGCAATTTGGATTCAAGCTCTATCGATAATATTATCGCAGGGCTAATGCCTCTTTTGATTGTTATAATCTTTAATGATGGCGCCCAATATATATGAATTGTCATTACCTTTATTGAAACTTAGCCTGCTTCTGATGATTGACATCACGGCTTGTTATAAAATATTGTAAATTCTAAATGATCATCTTAGATAATGTTTTATTTATAATTTTCATATTAAAATAATGTCTTATTTAATAAAAATGAACTTGAAGTCACTTCACGCCTTATTCAGTTAGTTGTTGTACCATATCCCTTAAGTTGGGTGACATATAATTTATTTTTAACTCTGAGAGGTATTTCCTTTTTTTTATGTTTTCTATGGGGTTAACCGTCCACGTAATCAACTTCCGCAACTGGTGTGAGTTGCGAGATCTGAATCTAGAATCTTCGATCTCAGATATTCAAAACACAGAACTCCAATAACTCACTCCTATTGTGCCCCTTTTTTTGACCCTATTAGATTTTGTTGTTTTTTGGACCTCCTGCTTTTCCTATATTTAGTTAAGGATGGTTCAATCTTATCGCTGCAGTCCACGTTGCAGCACAGAAGGACGGTGAGGCGCTCCTTGCTTCTCTTCACACCCTTGCACATATCCCCTTTCACAGCAAGAGTGTGATATGGCATGAGGTTGTAGAACATCCCAAGCTCGTCAGCGTTGTATACATCTTGAGGCTGATAGTGCCTAGGGATGTTTCGGAGCAAGGGCAACCACTCCCTCATCGGTGTTGGGTCGACCGATGTGCTTTCACAGACGACCTTGTGGCTGGATATTCTGTGACGCACTTTGAAAAGCTCTAGCCACCCACTTGAACACACAAAGTTTTCGATATCCAACCTCAGGGAAAATTCATCGGCATTCCTCTGCATCATCAGTCTGTTTATAGGCACATTTTGCGCTCTATGCTGGC
>CABFVZ010003579.1:0-40000 GCA_902151445.1 Timema monikensis
ACTGTGGCACTCTAGGTGGGACTGATCACACAGGACTGTGGCACTCTAGGTGGGTCTGATCACATAGAATTGTGGCACTCTAGGTGGGACTGATTACACAGGACTGTGGCACTCTAGGTCTAGTTGATCACATAGTTTCATGGCTCTAAGAGCTACATTAATGTCTAGCTGCAGAAAATTGTAAACATCTCTGAAAATATTAAGTTTTCTTTGGGTTTTATAAGTTTATTCTTCTGTGTTCATTTTGTAATTTCCTACTTTCGGTACATTGTCATGTCATTTGTTTACAAATTACACATTTGCATTATCCTTATTCTTACATTTGTTAACAGTGCTTTCAAGATCTCTATCTTCAAAATCATCACCTTTATCACATTAGTGTTTATGAATGACTTGTGGTGTTGTCTCTTATATGATTTTTAGCTTTAAACAACTGGATTTGTATTTGCATGAATTGATCAACGTTTCTAACATTTGATGTGAAAATCCAAAAAGGTGCACTTTGCAAAAAGTAGCGTTACTGGTGTTAAGTTGGGGGTGATAAGACAGAGCCCTCTTGTGTACATTTTCACAGTGTCAGTAACCCGCTTAGTGCCACAAAACTGATTCTCTCTTCCTTCTTTTTTAAAAGTGCCTCAATGTGGTCTGATCAGCTTTCCTGATTTTCGCTAGTTACGGGCTACTCATTACATTTTAACTAGAATGAGAACATTATCCTTTATTATAGAACATTAAACACATATAAAAATGATAAAACAATCTGAAAAATTGCTCTGTTTCTTTGTAAATGACAGTTTTGTGATTTTTCTTGTACAACCTTGCCAAAAAAGATGAAATAGCTGTGTGGCAGGCATTCTTCGGCCTTCGCACACGAATCTCATAACAGGCGTGGCACTATAAGGGTCAATATACCGTTTCGGTTTTTTGCATGTTCTAAAATTAATTCTTTTTACCAGCCCAAAGAGACTACAATCATCCCCTTCCAAAATGTTGTACCTAACTAATATTGTAGTGTTTTCAAATATTTTTCTTGAATTTATTTTATGCAATCTCCCTTTTGGACTCAACATTCTTCTAGAAGATAATAATTTGAGGTATTTAATTAATTTTTTTGACTATCTTCCCAGAAATAGTTGCCACAAACCACCTTTTCTCTTGGACAGTATTTTTCTTTTTGAAGTTCTGATTTAACTGAAAGGAAATCACCACTTGAAGAGAAGTTTTGTTTGTAGTTTGTGATTAACGTGTTCCTTCAACATAGTCTACTTTCTTCCTTGGAGTTTATTTTATAGTTTTTTCAAACCTTTGAAGCAGATTCCTCTATTTACTTGGTTTATTTTCTGCCTTCTTTTAGTTCTTCTTCCAATATTTTTATGTTCCTTTTTAGGTGACAAATATTTATTTACCTTTTGTTCAACCCATTAGCAGATGTACTGATGGAATGTCCTTCCACCCTGCTTGGTCTGGAACTGGACTTAAAGAAGGTGTATCATCTCATATTAACTTTTCTTGATTTTATCTACTCTACTGTTAACTTTGTTATTTCCAGTTATTACTTGTAATTCTTTGCTTACGTTAATTCCTTTAATATATTCCTGCCTTCTTCCTTTCTCACTTCCGTTACGAAGACCAGGTAGCATAGGTGCAAATTAAAATAGAGTGGAAGTTCACTTGTGGGCCACAACTCTTCATGCCAAATACATTTATGTTGGAACAGAGTATCACCATTTATTGAGTAATTTATTATCATTTTGAGTTGATGTACTTATCATCATGAAACATTAGAAACAAAAGACTTGTACATGTTATTATAATCTCAAGAATGGAGCAATACAGAGGTGGGAGCCTGCATTCATTATAATTAAAGCATTTTTTTACTCGGAACAGACCCACTAACTAAAATCACCCGTAGGAATTAATTTGATTTAGGGCAGTATTACACTCTCATATTCCTTGTATAAAATATCTCTGATAAAAGAAATATGATATATCGTTGGCGATCCATAATCTTTTATAAACGATTTACCTTCTAGAACATGCTTAGTTTTATCAATGAAAATGGTGG
Source organism: Timema monikensis (assembly GCA_902151445.1). NCBI lineage: Eukaryota > Metazoa > Arthropoda > Insecta > Phasmatodea > Timematidae > Timema > Timema monikensis. The sequence continues at coordinate 2,066 of CABFVZ010003579.1, forward strand.
AATCTGAAAGTTTAACCAATTTATGCAAAACATTTAAATATGTAACTATACATTACTGCACAAACTTCACACTTTCACAAGCATGAGTGTGTTTTTTCTTTAATTAAAAACACTTTTTTTAGGATCAAATATTAAAAAGTTTCATGGTCTATCAAAACATATTTTTGACTTGAATGCTATCCATTTTTCTAATCACATATTATATTTGACAAACTTTGAAAAATAATGTAATGTAATGTAGCCTAATAAAATACATTTGTTCAAAGGTGTTGTCAAATCTTTTATCGTATATTTTATAAACTAAATATGACAGTGTAATACTGCCCTTAGACAAGTTGTATAGGATTCACATAGAAAATATATATTTTTAACTAATTTTTAAAACATAATTATTTTTTAAGTAGCATTACCAACTTGATTTGATTAATTTGATGATGTAGGTCTAACCTTTTATTTTTAAAAGGTATTTTGTATAATAAGCACTAATAATAATGTGAGGGGAGAAATAAGCCATTTCTTGTTGTCCTCAAGGAAATGGTGGTGCATTTTCTTTAAAACTCATTTTAATTATTCATTTTTCATGGATTGGCTTTGAATCCTCATTGGACTACACACTGGTTTGAAATACATAGGAATAGAAAGTCTATTCCCTACTTCTTACTAATGTACAAAATGTTTGTTGTTCTTTGACAGAGAATGCAGGCTAGAATGGTTGAACAAATGGACATCTCTTTGTCCGAGATGGTAGGGGAAGTGCTACACGAGGTAGAACAGACCACACTGTCCCCGGAACATCTCTACAACTCTGTGGAGGGCAACCTCAAGTACAAGAACCGAGTGTGAGCTAGCATGTTACACATTATTTACAGCACAGTAGTAGACTTTGGAGGAAGTACATCCGAGAGTGGAAATCACCTCGGTGCAAACTAAGTAAAGATCGACACAAGTGTGGGCTAGTGTATTGTTAGTTTGACTCTATGTTAAAATTAAACTCGTTTAGAATCCATATTGCCACAGTTATTTCATCAGTTGTTTAAAAGTAAATAATACTGACTCAGATTTCATGTCCAATTTTTTGGAGTCCTCAGATGAATCTTAAAACATTAAATGTCAGTTTAATATGACCAAATTAGGCTGTGAAGGTTATGTAGTAGTTAAATATATTAGTAATTATAAGTTGTTTTCTTGGTGTGACCTTGAAATGTAGGTAGCTAAAATCTCTGAATCCTTTGGGAAAGTGCCAATCTAATGTTATTTTTAAATCAAGTGTGAAGATGGGTTTGTTAGCCTTAAGGTAGAGTTTAGTTGTTAATGAGATTGACTTCAGTTTGGTGAATGTCTAGAATGAGCAAACATACAAGTAATAAGATTGTCTGAGTTTCATTATTTTGTTGCAGGAAAACTAAAGGCACTCTCTCAGATAAGCAATTTTTGCCTCGCAATTCTGTTTTGACGGATTTGTTTCAAATTAAACACATTCGCACCATCTACAACATATTTTGTGTGATTCTCATAATTTTGTTCCTGAATACTGCTGTTTATGATTTAGTTACAACAGGAAAGTAAGTGCAATTCAGTTGTTTTGTGTAAATTTACAGATTGTAAATTTTGAATATTTTATTCTTCATTTAAAAACTATTTTTGATATAGAAAATGAAAAATAACAAAAGAAAGTTATTGTAAAATGAAAATACTTCTTAATTAACTGTAAATATTTAAAATTAATTTTTGTACAGATAGTACAAATATTTTCTCTGTTGACTATTCAAGCTCTCTTGTTATTGTGGGAATAGTTGGCTAATATTAGTTCTATTTTGGTTTTTAGGTACGTTGTTTATTAATTAATATAGTATTGCCTGTAAAAATAGCAATTATATTACTTGTGCCTGGGCTTGTTGCTTAGTATAATTATGTTTCCCATAACATTGGAATTTGATTTTATTCTTTAGCCTATTGACAAACAGACTGACCACTATTTATGATCAGACCAGTACTTTTTTTAATATTTCTCTGTTCCAGATTAAATCTTGGTATTGAATTGATACTGTGGAATTTCACTGGTTTACAAACAGCAGTGTTGATATGGTTTGGAATGATGTCAACTACAATTGTTCTGTTTTGTTGCTTCTCTCTTTGGGCAAATAAGCGAGTGTGTGTTGCTGCTAACTGTAAGTTAACACTTCCAATTAGCTAGTTTTATACAACATGTGTAATGGCTTCACTGTCTTACAGTACATGGTTGATAAGAATGTATTTTACTTTGACTTGGTCAAAATGGGGCCAAATAAGAAACTCAGCAGATTGAACAAACTTAGTATTACTATAAAAATTGAAATATATTCACATATTTTATCACTTTAGTCTATAACAATAGCTATTTTCCTAAGTCCTTACACTTTGGATGCAAACTGAATTTTCTTGCCAAACTGTCAAAACATATTCCTGATGGTTATGAAACAAATTTTGGTCATTTTTAAAATGCTGGTGGTAAGATAATGTGAACCAACCACCATTTTCGGAAAGGAGGAGATTCATGGCAGTGATAGGATGCACTATTTATCTAATGACCTTGAACTTTGAGACCAGTGTCTGGTCACATATCTATGCATCTGATCAACACATAAAGGATAAAACACATATTATAGCATGCTCACAGATATTAGTGTGCTGATATAATTGTAAAAACACCAAACTAAACATGAATAATATATGATAATCTTTATTATTTGATGAGAAATAGTTTTTCCCATATTTTTATATGGCATCTATTTATTCATGTTTTAAAAAAAATATAGGCCTACCTTCTTCCGAAGAATAACTCTTTTAATCACTAAGCTAAATGAAAATTAAATTTGACTTGAATTACATTTATTGTATGCACTCTTAAGATTTTAAGCCAATTTTATCTTATCTTATGAACTAAACTTGAACTGTACTATATTTAAATAAATCAGTTTGGCTGCAAAGGGGGCTAAAACCCCATTGTAAAAAAACAAAATCCAGTGTAGCTTGTCAAGATCAAACCCCATCCTTTGTTCACTTTAATAAAAGGACTTTTATTTACTTCTTACTCTAAAATTAAATGAACTTATTTTAATTAAACTAAAATAGTTATCTCAAGTCTTATTTAAATGAAATGTTCTATCCTATTGTCGACAGAGCTAGACTTGTCACGGCTTGGTTTGGTGTTCTGTCGTATTAACGGAGAATCTCCAGAAAGTTCCATTTAATGGAAGTGGCTTGGGCGTTCACAGGTTCGCAAGGGGATTGTGCTTGGCAAGAGGAGCACGATTCAGGGATTCGTTTCCGGGCGTAGTTGGGTGGAGGCCACCAGGAGCCGATTCATGGAGGGGAAAGAGGGAGTTTTCCCTGGAAGTGTAGAGGGGCCAGGTTTGGAGTAGGTTGGGGAGGTGACTGAGGGGTTGTCTTGCGGTTTTCCTGCCCGTAGTTCCTCGTTTGGGTGTGACGGTTGGAGTAATCTGGGTAAGAAAGAGTGCAGAATGGAGAGTGAAAGAGAGAGAGCTAAGGGAGAAGAGATAGAGAGAGAAGAGAGTTAAAGGATCAGCTGGAGTGCTTACTTTACAGAGATCCAAGGAAGCAGCCGTAGTGCTAACCTTGGGGTGAAGGAGTAGGGGGAAGGGAGAAAGAGGGAACGAACAAGGAGCAGTCCAAGCACTAACTTGTTAGGTTGTCAAATAATAATAAAGAGGTTGAAAATTATCAGAATTTCTTTTGGTGTATTCCTTTCTGATCTCTTTGGAAACAGTAACTTTCTCGACATTCACATACATAGTTTTCCAAATGTCCTGTGATAAATCTGTAAATTAGGTTCTTACATACTTAATTCTAAACCTTCTTAGTTCTAAATCTCCTTAATTCTGGTAATTTAGCTCAATTCTAATTCCTGTATATTAACGATAAAACATATTATTACTTTCTTTTTCCTAATTATTTACATTATGTGGCTGACTGACATTCCCTTTGCCACGCCTGTGTTGGTGCTGTCAATGGATGGTTTTCTCAACCCTTAGCTTGTGGAGGGTTGGTTCCGGTGGCTCATTGGGTTCTTGCTGGTCGAGGCGATCAACTCATTGTCTTGTTGTGAGTTTCACGTAACAGACCTAACTACCTCATTGTTCAGTTTTCTTCTGTCTCTATGAAGTGGTGGAAGATCTCCTAATCCAAACTGTGTTCGAAGTTAGCTTTCTCTTATAATTTCCTTGTATTGCGATTAAACCCAGCAAAGCTTTTGGTGAATTTTTTTGGTTTCATAAAGAAGGCACCAATTTTCCTGCTCAAACTGTTAATATCCCTCACTTATTGCGACTATATCCTGTTATGGTCGCCAGATATTACAAACAACATTAATATACTTTAATAAATATAGGAAAATAACATCATCTATACTTATAAAATAACATTTCCTGATTGATTGACTGACTGACTGACTGATTCATCATCGCCGAGTGCAAACTATCAAGGCTACAAGCATGAAATTCGGACTGTATGTTCATTTTGTTATGTAGGCACCCACTAAGAAAGGATTTTAGAAAATTCCACCCCAAAGGGTCAAAATAGGGGATGATAATATGTATGAAAGTCCGTCATTTTGAAAGTTACATAAATAAAATTTTGTATTTCGGTTATTGACGTAAAACAAATAAATACGTGTTTCAGGAATTTTGGAAATTTTATTTAATAAGGGATGAAAAAGGGGGTGAAAGTTTGTATCGGACTTGCATTATTTTTGATCTGAGGTCAAGTTATGGTCATCAACGTAACGTAATATTTTAAATTAATCTGTAAATACATATGTATATTTTCTTATTTTTATATAATCAACTTCCACGCGAGCAAAGCCGCGGGCAACAACTATCTAGTCATTAATAAAATAAAGTACCATTTTAACAGTGGTATATGTTTTTAATATTGCTTACACAAGTCTTTAGGTAACACAATACAATGTTGCCAACACTAACTCAAGTTATGTCTCCCACAGCAGTAATGTAATGTGTAAAAGATAGAACCTATTCTGTTTGTTTTATTTCCTGTATCTTCATATATAAAAAAGAAAACATACCTCAAATAATGGTGGGCATAGTTTAGTGGCTATGAAGAGTTCTACATTTTAAATAAATCATAATTAAACTTCCATAAGGATTATATTATAAACAGTTGTGGCACTTCTTAATTGACTAACTAACATCTTTTGAGACACATTCAAGAGATTAATTTGACAAATGTATCTCTTAAAAGGCATCAGGGTGACATTTATTAGACTGCAACTTGTTCATGATACCACAACATGGTTTGTATCGTGTTGAAAATAAAACTTGATCCTTATATCCTCCATTCTTATGTTATATTAATAATGATAACAATTTAATTCCTTGCAGACTATTGTTGCCAATAAAACTAATCATGTTGCATGTTTGACATTTTTTGCTAACTAGATTTGTAAAACAAGTTAACCTGTAATTTAATGCTAAAATATAATATTTTTATGTAGTTTTGTTTGTTTGATAATGTTGTTTGCAGCTGTTGCTAGGAAATATCTGGACTGTGGTGGCCTGCTTGCATTTATTGTTTACCTAATCATGTTCTGCTGTGTTCCTGTCGCTTACATTTACAAAATTGGACTGAATCCAGGGGCTTCAATAACATTACTAATGGAACAAGTAAGTTATATTGTATTGGTTGCTGGCCCAGGGTCAGCCCCTCACTATCCAGTTTTATACTGGATTGCTGAGGATGTGAATATATTTCCTCTAATCTGTTTTACAATCACATATTTATTATTACTCTAGTGTTTTATACAAAAATTGATATGCTTGTTGCACCCATTTGTTGAGCTCTGTTAAATGTTCCTCGAGGAGCACGTGCGGCTTCCAACATCCAACACTACCAAGGCTCTGGCCGGTAAGTCATCACTGAAAGGGAAATCTGCATTTCATGATGATGCTGGGACTTGAACTCAGGGCCCCTTAGCTTAGTACCGACAGAGCTAAGGCATTGGAAATCAACTCAACTAATGTATGCATGTAACCTGAGCAAGTACTAAGAGTCAATAAAAAACTCAATTACTAAATATATATTGGTTTTAAAGGGCAAGTTTGACACTTAGCTGGAAGGAAGAATAGTTTTCTGGTACAGTCTTGTCAAGCATTTTTGGTCTTTATAACAATCTGAGTGGGTAGTAAGACGCAGAGTTAAAAACTGGCGATGAGGGAACTAATTAATAACGACCTCGCTGATAATAGATTGAATATGTGCTATGAAGTTAGGGTGTTGAAAAGTAATGCCTCCTAATTTTATTTGCAAGGAAGTGGATGTATCATATACATTTGAATGAAACCAGAACAGTTAACTTTCTGGTACTTAACTTTTAACTTCTATTAAGTTTAATTTTTCCATATAATCACCATATGGTAAACACACTTTTAACTAAAGTTCTACTAGGTTTTACTAGGTTCATGACTCTGTTACAATATAATCACTTATCTTGACAACATAGCTACAGACTCGCCTCTCACCCGAAGTGATGCCCTCAAAGGTGTTCCTAAAGTTTTAGAAAGAAACGAAAATTTGACAGACTAAACTCTGTGCTGTACGATGGGCGATCCTAGACTTTGAATACCCGCAGTTGAGCTTGTGCTGGTGTGAGGTCGAGCATTTTTGTGAGGACAAACTATTCAAAGTTGTACTTTCAGTTTTCTCATTTATTCACTGTAACTTTCAGAACTGATGGTTGTGCCTCTAGGCACAAATTCTGATTACACAACACCTTTAACATTTCAGAAAACCGTGAGAATGTCCTTGCCTGCTGAAGTTGCGTTCTTGAAATATTTTTGTTGCTCATCCTTGGTGGCGGTACTTCAGAGACATTATTTTGTCCTATGGCTCAAAATGATGCACCCAGCTTTCATCTTCCTTGACAATGTTGTCCATAATTTCATTGAATTCACATCTATGGCACAGCAAATATTGTTAGCTAATTACCACCCGCAACTGTTTCATTTCAGGAGTGAGAATTCAAAGCACCCATTGCACACATACCTTTCCAATACCTAGATCTGAAATCAATGCTGCATCACTCAGGTAAATGTCTGTTTTGTCTGCTAGTTCTTGTAGAGAGACATGGCTATTCTGTATAGTGAGTTCATCCATACAATCCCGGTGAGTCTCATTGGTAGCGAGCAGTTTATGGCCTCCCACTCTTGTTTGTCACTCAGGTTGAGAGTGGTCCCTTCAAGATTTCCATCGTGAGTACATGGAGCACACTGTCAAACATTCCTCTCTATAAGTAACTGTCATTTGCCGATGAATGCCAATTGAAGACATGTTTTGCATGTTTTATTCAGTTAAGAGTGCTTTCGTCCACACTGACATACTATCATGGGTCAAAGACTAAACCACCGTTGGGCAAGAAGGGCAAGAGATGCTTCTCCTGGAAATACCTCTAGCTTAGAACAATGGTTCTCAAACATTTATGATCTTTTCGTACTCACATGCTATCTTAGGAAACTTCGCACCTCCCAACTCCTCTATTCTTTCTTTTTCAACTTATTTATATCTTTGTTTGAATATCCAACTTTACATCTTACCACATATTCTGCCTTCATAAATGTACACCAAAAATAAGCACAAAACACACCCAAATGTGAAACTACCGATGATTATCATCCACTCAAATTGTAATAGATTGTCGAAACACAGCATACTGCAGTTCATCGCAAAACCTAAACGATAGGAGATTTAAGTAAAAATGTCAGGGCCAAGAGTGTTATGAGCACACTCCTCATTAAATAAGTGACATACCCTATTCTATTGGTCAAGTGTGATTAAAAGTACACACAGGTAGCATTTCCAATTAATTTATTTTATGTATTTAGCGTGCATTTTCTGGGCCGAGTGATTATATCAGCACACCACTTAAATACTAACTTAAATCTTGAACAGTCACTAATTCATCACCGTTAGAGGGGCATCCAGATTTTACCAATTATATTTTTTTCAGCCATGCTGGAAATTGTACCTGGAACCCTCAGTACTACAGTTACAGTTAAATTAATGTCTGTTCACGGTAGGAATTGACTTCTGAAAGGCCTTTTTCCCTACCATAAATCTATTATATAGTAGGATATTGGTAGGAAAAAAAGACCTTTCAGAGAGTAATTCCTACCGTGAATGGAATATAGCCTCTCTTTTCCCTACTTCAGTGTAAGCTCTAAACTGGTGGTAAATATGCTGGCCAAACACATGACACATGTGCATAGAATACATAAACATTATCAAATATGTATTTAACTAATGCATAATTTAAAGGGGAGCAGGCAAAGTGGTCGACATGAGAGGACAGCTTGGCTGTCTATCACTTTGTACTCCTATACATGAGCTTGTCTAGCAGTTGGTCCAAGTCGTGTCGGCCACTTGACCCACCCAGCCTATACAAATATTTTTTATAGCTTGTTGAGCAGTTTGTATGGTGCCAATTTAAAGCTTATTATTTATACGATTATTTTACAAATATACAAATATGATCTGCATTTATTTTATTTTATTTTACTTGAGCTATAGTAGCTTAGTAAATAATCATTGTGATCTTGATTCTTGAATATTTGTTCAATAGTTGGTACACTGTTTTACTTGTGATAAGTATTCAGACGACCCTGGGTTGTAAACACCCTAATGCATTGGTCAATGTTTGTTGGCGAGGGGAAAGGGGGAGTGTTGCAACCCCATAGACATTGGTCAAGGTCATTAGAACTTCTCTAGCTTTGCCTGCTGTTTTCAAGCAGCAGGTTCTGAGCCTCATAAGTTGGGTAGGTAGATCATTTTGGAGGAATAATTACTTAAATCACAATATTCTTGGAATATGAACATATATTAGTTTAAAAATTAATTATATATAGATACATTATATATGTATATTTATTCACAATTATTTAAACATACCTATTTACACAGTTAGCATAAACAACATTGAATTAAAAAACTTTTTGAAATATTGATGGATATGCAGCGCAGGACTAGCATATCCAGAGATTATCCCACTGAGAAAGTGCTTCTTATGTCTCATTGTTTGCTCCGTCAATAAGGGAACACTGATGAGCATTGATTATTGGAATTTTTGAATAATATCGGTACATATGGTCTACCTATAGGCTGAAGAGATAAAACAGTTATAATTTTATATGGATGCTCTAAAGGAATTTTCCATACAGGATCCATCACATAGAATTTCTCATCTATTCCACATTTATGTAGGTACTTTTATCTTAAGCTACCCTTCTCATCCATTTCTATTTAAGACTTGAATAACTTTTGGGACTTTTATTATTAATTTAAAATAAATAAATAGACTTGATGAAGATAGTTTAAGTTAAAATATATATTTTTTTGTTAATAGTGCTACATTTTGTCTATAGTAGATCAAAATGTTAACAAATTGTAAAACCACATATTATGTTCTTTTCAAAGAGAGAAACTTTGATTCCAAATACTTAAAAGCCCACTAATGTGATCCATTTCTTTGGTATATCTCATTTATAAATTGTATTGTCTGGATTTAAACTTTATAATCTTTCTATTTTTAATCTATGAATTATTGTGGAGTAGAAATTTCTCTTGGAACAGTTTCAAGTATTTTATATTTTATATAACTTACATCCTTTCTCTCGACAAGGAACAAGGTTAAGGTCATGCAGAAAGGTATTTTTTAACTATTTCCTTGTCTGATATTAATCATTTGTAAATGTTGGGAACTACTCACATTGGTAGGCACAGGGTTTAAACGTCGGCCTCGGAGGTGACCAGAGTTCACGGTTCTGATTTGTTTTTCCTCAACACACTCTAAATTCTACCTTACCATTAGTATAATTGACTTAGCTCAAATGGGCAGTAAGATGATGTGCAAACGAATAACTTAAAAAAAGACTCGTGCGTAATGGTCTTAGTTGCACTACAAGGCAGGGAGCAGTAAACATTATATTCCGATATTGTCATTTTAACATAATAAGCCTTCTATTGTAAAACGTTGCACTAAAATACTATTATTTTTTACTAATCACAGATTACTTAGAAAAAACATTTTTTCAACCATCACACAAGCTTACCATTGGCTGTGAATTCAGAGTTACATTTTCAGCTGGGTGCATTGGGGCGGACAACCTTTCTCAAACTAATATGGGTGTATTTCCATAATCTACCCTCTTCATTACTAGCCCATTAACATGTGTTCAATATTCTATTTTAAAAACACTTCATTACTATAGAAATGTAGAGGAAGAAATTGAAACTATAAAGAAAAACCAATCTTAGTACAACTGACAGGATATCATGATACAAACAGTAATATTTGTGCTTCGGAGACTATTCCTGATGATGATATTTTAAAACATAACAGCTGGTTTTAACCATCTTTAACTTCAAGAAGCAAGGGATTAAATTTCAAACAAGACTTCAAAATCATATTTTGTTTCACATTAAATTAAGAAAATATATTCATTATTATAAACGTTATTTTGTGATCAATATCACTTTTGTATTATTAAAACTGTTTATTAAATAACATTTTGTGTTTATAAAGTGTCATTTAAATTTCCATGTTACTTTCAATACCATCACCTGGGGATACTTTGTGCCATTTGAAATGTTTTTTATAAATATACTAGAATGCTATCTAGCAATGTTGCAATGGGCTTCTAAATTGTTTACATTGATAACAGAGAGCAGCACCACCACTTTGCACACCTTTTTAAGCAGATAATTCCCCTATTTTTGGTGCATCCTTGGTGTTCTAGATGAAAGTGAAGGGAAGAATTTATGTTTTTATTTGTGTATATTCTTTTAATATCAGGGTGTCTACTTGGTCATGAAAGTCACGAAAAGTCACTAATTGCAAAAAAGTCTAAAAAAAACCTCATGAATTTTTAATATTTTGGTCATAAAGTCATGAAAATAATTTTAGTTTGAATTTCCCGCCCATCGTAACAACGCGAATGCTTCAAAGATAGCGCTATCCACTACACGTGATGGCACGCGCTAGTCGGAAGTCGCCTGATTGTTTTGCTTGCGATTCCAACGACAAGGTTAACGTTCGCCATTTTGTATTACATTTTAATGTGGCGTGCTACTTGTCTTATGGGGTGTGGGAAAATACCAGGACATTTTCTACACAAACCGTGCGTTCATATGTGTTGTGGATCTGGATCAAGATGTTGGCGGCAATTATCAACTTTTTACGCTTTCAGTGATCCGACTGCAATTTGAAGGCGGTGTAAAATGTATTTTATAATTTCAAATTAATGTTGGCAGCAAATAGCAATCATTTTCGCAGTGAAATATGGCGTATCTCTTATAAAATATAAAATAATACTATTAGTGTTAATATTTGATCCTTGATGTAGTTCATTTAATTTTAAAGACCATTCAGTTGAAATTTACCAATTTTTAAAATGATTTTCGTTGTCTTATGGGCACATAAAATATAAGGCCTAAATTATTTTTTAATCATTTGTTGCAAAAAAAAATCCATATTTTTTTGTTAAAAGATGCCTGGTAAATGTTCGTTCAAAGAGTTTTGGCTGACTGTTGAAGAAAATAAATACTCAAAGTGGTTGCACCCTGTTGAAGATGACCAGTATAAGGCTTATTGTACATTTTGTAAATGGAAATTTGATATAAGCCACAGTGGGTTAAATGGAGTGAAAATTCATGAAAAAGATAAGCATTTGGAACTAACCTCTGCCCTACTCCCAAGGTAAGCAAAAAACGTTCAGCTTTATATCTTCTGAAAAAGTTGGATGTAAACAGCCAGAACCGGCAAAAGAATTATTACCTTCCACAAGTAGGCCTACTTCTGAAAATTATGTATATTTGGTTGCAGCTTCGTCTACATTAGTTGTTTCATCTTCCTCATCTCTTGGAGGACCTTTAAGTAAATTTTGTGTAAATGATGATACCTTGAAAGCAGAAATTCTGTGGTCCATGAATAAGGTTATGACTCATACTTCTGACAGAGGTTCATGTATTTCCAGTGATCTTTTCTCAATCATGTTTCCTGACAGTGTAATAGCACAGAAGTTCAAAATGCAAAAAGACAAACTTGGCTATTTGACAACCTTTGGTCTTGGCCCCTTCTTCCAAGAAAAACTCTCGGCGGAGTTAAAGAAGATTGCATTTTTTGCAGTTTCACTTGACGAAAGTCTCAATAGAATTGCCCAAAAAGGACAAATGGACATCATTGTCCGTTATTGGAACTCAAGTTTAAATGTGGTTTCGACCCGATACTTGAACTCTGTGTTTTTAGGGCATTCTACTGCAGCTGACCTCCTTGATTCCTTTACGTCAGGTATGTCTGAATTAGGACTGCCTTTAAAGAATGTTCTACAAATTGCTGTTGATGGACCTAATGTAAATTTAAAATTCCTTAAGGACTTCAATCAAATGATGGGAAAAAATTTAGATAACTCTGAAGACAAGAAACCTATTGATGTTGGCACATGCTCTCTTCATACAGTTCATGGGGCTTATAAGACAGCTCATAATAAATGTGAATGGCAAGTTCATAATTTTCTGCGTTCGTTGTATTATCTGTTTAAAGATTTTCCATCTCGAAGATCTGATTACATCCTCTCAAGTGGATCAGACCTCTTTCCACTTAAAATGTGTTCCATCAGATGGGTGGAAAACTCAAAAGTAATTGAAAGAGCCTTGAAAATGATTCCGCATTTAAAGAAATATGTGGCTTTTGTGTGTTCCAAACCACCTGAAACAAAGAATTTTCGTGTTGTACGAGACTTCCTAAAAGATAACCTTCTTGAAGCAAAACTCTTTTTCTTACAGTCAGTAGTAGGAGAAGTGGAACCATATCTTAAAATATTTCAAAATGACAATCCAATGTTGCCCTTTGTACATGCCGAACTTTATTCGATGGCACGTAGCATTGCTGCTCGCGTCCTTAAGGCAAAGGTTATAAGCAATGTGAAAAACTCAGGACAGCTCTTGGCAATTGATGTCAAAAATGAAAATCTATTGAGCTTTTCGGACGTAGACATAGGCTTTGGTGCGAAGAAATTTTGTAAAAATGTGAAAGAACTTGATGTACAGCTCTTTAGAAAAGATTGCAGTCACTTCTTAGTGGAAATGTTTCAAAAACTGACTGGGCCTAGGTCTCCATTACGAAAGTGCATGGTGAAAGGTGCTTCATGCCTTTCACCAGCAGTAATGACTAGTGGCACTCTAAGAGTACAATGGGTTAACATAGCACTCGAACAACTCACTTCAAACAACCATATTGCATACATTGAAGCTGAACATATAAGAAAAAACTACCTTGAAATCTGTGAGCAGTCTTCTGTTCAAGAAGAGCTGAAGACATTTGATTTCAATGAAACCAGACTAGATTCTTTTCTCTTCAACATCTTCATTAATGCAAAAGCTTTCAAGGCATTGCTGTCATTTTGCACGATGATATTTACAATGTTCCATGGAAACAGTGCTGTTGAAAGAGGTTTTTCAGTAAACAAGGAATGTTTGGTTGAAAATATGAAAGAGCGTTCTCTAATCTCCCAACGCAGCATATATTCAATGGTTCAGTCGGTAGGTGGCATAAAGAATGTGGAATTTACAAGTGGGATGCTGCATGCAGCTAGGCGAGCAAGTTCCAAAAGGAGGGAAGCAATTGAAGAAATGAAGAAGAAAGAAAGTGAAGAAGCTAACAGATCAAAAACAACATTGGAAACTGTAAATAAACTCGAGGCAAAGAAAAGAAAACTTCTCCAACAGGCTGAAGAAGAGGCTTCAGCACTTCAAACTGAAATAGACTTGGAGAAGAAACGACTGAGGCAGATGTAAATCCTGTATGTTGTGATTTTGTGTATAAACTAAATATTAGGTGACAAATTTGTACAATATTAGATTTTTATGTTTGTTGAGAGACTTCAGATTCTGGGAGCTTCAAACATCTTTAATTACAAGAAAGTTTTCTTGTTGGTATGATTATAGTAATAGTTTTTACTTGTGTTTGTTATTATAATATCTAGGCCCGATGTACAATATAATGTTCGACCGTTTACCGAAGGAATTTTTTTTTGCCCCGCGTCTTACTGTCCGTTTGGGCTATACGCCCCTGAAGGTATTTTGTGGTCAAAAAAGGTCACCAAAAAGTCACAAATTTTTGTTCCTATAACTGAGTTGACACACTGAATATGTATTTTCAAAATATATTGTTGAATTACAAAAATTACAATTAAAAATTACAAATTGCAATCCTTGGCTTTCTATCATACTAAATAGCTGATGTTATGATTATGAATAAAAAGTGGCACAAAGTGTTACCTGAAGCAGGAATTTTAAATGGTAAACGTATTTCAGCATATGGCACAAAGTTACCCTGACAAGGGGTAATGTTGTGTCATTGACAAATATATATATATTTTAAATAAGTGTGTGTTACTAAACATTTAGAGCCCACTTACAAATGTTCAAACTATCTGAATAGCAGAAACAGTAGGATACAACACTCTTTGGGAAAGGTACAGCCTGGCGAAGATAAAAACAACAATGTGGTGGGATGACTGTACACCATGTAGATAGTGCTCTGACATGCCTAAATGATGCAAAGTGAACCAGTAGGGTAACATATATTTCCAATTTTAGTCATATTAAAGTGTTTATTTAAAATGTCTTCACAAATACATATAACTTTTTTATATAATATTTGGTCTTTTGTATTTAATAATAATTTAATTTCATAAATTTTCATCACCAGTCAATTTTTATAGCTCATTTAATCTCATTTTTATTCAAACCATTTTCTGTTGTCATTTTATTTTGAATTGAATTTTATTCGACATCTCAAATAGAAAAAGAAATTAACACTAGAAAATATCTTAACTCAATTTTTTTTAAAATTCTTTTTATAAGTAATCATGAACTTTTACTGATTTAATTCCATTGGACTGGCGGCCGCGGTTCAATCCTCGGTCCCGGCACAGATTTATCTGATTACCAAACCCTTCCTTCACCTCTGACAAGACATCTTGTGAATGTGGGGAATGCCAGGCCTCCACCGTGGTTCGGATTCCACGTTAAACTGTAGGTCCTCCATTTCATCTCACAATCACCCTATCATTACACATTAACGTAAGTGCGTATAACCTGAACGGGTAGTTAGTCGTGGTGCTAATAATAATAATAATAATAATAATAATTCCATAGGATTAAACAAAAAACATTTAAGAACATCAAATTTCAAGTCTTATATATATAATGCTCCTTACTAAAAAATATTCTTTTAGAATGTTTTATAAAATGTTAAGGGTAGTATATAATGATGACCAGACCTTTGAAAGGTCAGGGGGTAGTAAGCAGTTACTGACCAAACCTATTAAAGGTCAGAGGGTAGTAAGTAGATACTGAACAGTTCTTTGAAAACTCACATTTGATTTATATTTTGTCACATTTCATACCTTATTTAGGTTTAATATTATCTATATTATATTTATAAATAAAACCATCACAAAGTTAAACAATAAGCCTTAGATATCATATTCTGAAAATTGAAAAATGACACCTGGACGTGGGAATCGAGCCCAGGACGTTTGACCTAGTACGCCAGTGGTCTTACCACTGAGCTGTCCAGGATGCGTCCTGTGCCCATGGTAATTGTTCACTCATATTTTAAGGCAGAGTCTGTGATGGACGTGTGGAAATTGTCAGCTACAAATGTGTGATTTTATTAAGATCACGCGCTATCAGACAACACAACCACCTTCGACTCTGTAGTTGGCTTTATGCCGCCATTGGCTGCGTTGTCTGATAGCTCGTGATATTGATAAAATCACACATTTTAGCCGACGATTTCCGCATGTCCGTCAAATCAAGTGTTTTTTTGCAATGCTGTCTGTCTGTGTGTCTGTTTAACCCTAAAATTAAGAGTAGTTTAATAATGGGTTAAAAGAGAAAAAATTGATTTTTTCAAAATATGCTCAAACAATTTTGATTAAAATTTGTATCTAGGCTTTGATTAAGATTCTAAATAAAATGGCTATTTTCATTTTCCGATGAAAATGATTTTTAGGGTACTTTACGGCAGCAGAAATTTCCATATCTTCGTAACTATTTGAGATAGTACCAAATAACTTATTGCAAAATTGTAGTACTATTAAAAATAAAAAAACTTTTATTTGAAATAGATTTTTATAAGACCAATAGTTTCTTTGATATTGGAAAATATATTAATTAGAGATGGGCCACTCGAATCTTCGAATCCTCGGTTCGGTGTTTTACTGGATTCGATGATCAAATCTTTCACCTCATAAACAAAGCATAATATTTTGAATTCAAAAACTACTTAGTTAGGCCTACTTGAAAAGCACAACTTAACCTGTAATATTTATTTTGTCAGACAGAAGAGATAAACATGAATAAAATCTTCTTTTTAAAATAATAACTGTTAGGTGTGGAAAATTTACGTGCCTAGTACCCTAACCTCCCAACCGTATGGGAAACTTGGACTCGACCGTTTCATCACATGCTCACTTCTATAACTTTCACCTCACGAACAATCTTGTAAATATTTTAATGAACACATTAAAACTCTTCAAATACTGAAAATCAAAACTAGAATTACAAATAAACTCGAAATAAATAAAACAAATTACGGCATTTTATTAACAGAAATAAGAACACATTACGGATGATACAAAGGCGGCCACCATGATGTATTATTATGTTTACTCATACGAGGGATGATTAAAATAAATACTATCAACAGTTAGACACTGATAAAACTGTTTATTTATCCCTATCGACCCACGTATCTATATCGATTGTTTGTTTAAAATTGTTTCAGGTATAGTAAGTGCTCTCAAGTTTTAAGAATCGAATAATGACTTAATAATCCATTATTTATTTTTAAATCGATTTTAACTTAGTTTTATTATTTTTTAAATATGTTATTGAAGTAATTGTAAAAGTATTCAAACGTAGTCCTGCCTTATAAAATGGGAATGAAAATATTGTAGTCAAAAATATGTTCATGTTTTAAATAGAATGTATTCTCAGAAATTGATATATCGCAAGAATTGAATATATTTGTTTTCTATGTAAAAATAGATAATGGATATATAAAAAAATAATAAAACATACTTGGGCATTATTGAGTTCACAATTTCCAATGTATGTTTAATTATTAAGCAAGCTGTTTTAGTCTTTAATAAAAATATTCTTTTGTATTTTAATTTTTGCTATCTTCCTTTAATGATGATTAAAGTTGATCAAAGGATAACAAGGCCTAATCTGTTTATTTCACATGTTTTTTGGAAACTTAACTCATTCTAACAACACTTTTAAAAATAATTAAAAGACACTTGAATTTTGATTGATTTGATTTTTAAACAATAATATGAGTCTTAGATTGTTTAATTTGGCTGGATTTTAACTTGTATTTTGTGAGGGGTGGTTGGGGTTGATTAAAATTGAAAGCATGATTGAAATAAATCTTAATTCATAGTTTAGTCCTATATTGTGTAATGTAGGTCTCTTTGTAAATAATTAAAATTTATAACGATTTGTAGGATTCAGATTTGAGATTTGAAAATAAAATGTAGATTCGGATTCGAGAAATAATAAGTAAGTCTCAAAAAGTTGATGTTCTTTTTACTTTAACCTCTTAGGGGGAATATTTTTGCTATCTCTATCATTTTAGACTAATAAAAAAAGTCAATATTTACCTTTTTTTTGTTGATCTCATTTATAAATGAGGAATTTAATAGCAATGCAATATCCATAAGATGTGTAACCACTAATGGAAGACAAAATTTTAATGTGAAGTGTTGGCCCTTGTGGACCCAATATTGTTCTTTATTATTGGTCCAATTATACAAACGAGGACTTTAATTTTTAAAATAATATTATAAAATTTAAAACTGGGGGTCAAAAAATGGTTTACGTAAGTATAGCGTAATTTGTGCTTGGGTTTGTTTAAATACTAAATATTGCATTAGAGCTGAGCGTCTGCACGGCAATTTCTGGCTTACTGAGGCTTGCTTACATCTTTACAATTGAATGCTGCTTCAAAAACTAAATATTGTTTGGATAGCTCAGTTTAATTTATATTTATAGTATTCAATATAAAAATATTTAGTATAATTAAGTATAAATGAGAAATAATTTTTGTGAAATTACAAGCTTTTACTATACTAAGTCTATATAGATTAATTAAAATAAAATAAATTATTGATTAATACACAAACGATTTTTGATATCAGAACATTATTAAAATAACACATTAAAAATGTGAGTCAAGGTCACATACATGATTAACAAGTAAAAATAATGAAAAAAACCTAAACACCTTAATTAAACTATATAGATAATTAGTAACAAATTACTAGAGGACTAATGTTTGGCTTAAATATAATTGAAAATAAATATTAAGAAAAATTGAAATAGTGAAGACATGTTGAATTACATAACAGTTAAATTGAACTCTATTATCTTATCTGAAATTCCCTTGCTCCTTTGTAGGCAGCGTAGAGACCGTGTTAAAAATTCTACACGTTTTGGCACATCAACGGCTCCATCCTCAGGACTGAATAAAATAAAAATATGCAATAAGTTATGGTGCAAGTAACTAGGTGTTAGCCAAGTAAGAGAAACGGAATGAGAAATAACTTTGTAAATAACCAATCTAAAAATGAAATATCATAGTTACCATTTGACTGTGCCTGTGTGAGTTGTTCCAGTGGATACCAGAATCAAACTGATTAAAAATGAGAACGGTTGTGTAAATGAAAACTAAGGTTATAATAGTCTAGAACATATAGAAAGTCATAGCTTACGAAAAACAGCAAAGAAGTGTGAGACAAAATTATTTAAGAGTTGAAATTGTTATTAGATAGATGTGGTAAAATATGAGTAGTGAAGGAAAAATAGAAAGTAATGAGAATAGGAGAAACGGACGGTACAAATCTTCTCGACACTGGCCCGAACAGGTCATTAACTAATGGAAGGAGGGGCAGGAGCATAGGTTATTTTAATCTGGTATGTTGAGGAAGTTTCCTTAAAGTGTTGATAAGGGTTTGGTTTTTGAAACTTATTTGTTCGTTGAGGACATTTTGTTTATTGAGTATTGCGGTTTGGATGAAAATATTTTCTGCAGTATTCATGGTTGTGTCCTTGGACGAGCTGTGAATTAGTTTCATGCATTTTTCCATGGGAGTGGGTTGATGACCAGAAATTTTAAGATGTTCGAAGAATTTGGAATTGTTCCTGTCATATATGAAGTCACTTATGTGCTCAGAAAATCTGGTTGATATTCGGTGACCACTTTGGCCAATATATACACTATTGCATTCACAGGTGAGTTTGATGACTGACTGGTGGTGAATGCAATAGTGTATACATACAAGATTTTGGCCATTTGACTTTATCTTACCTCTGTTCTCCTGACTTATGAAGGAATTCGTTTCTGAGGTGGGGGACACCATTAAGGTGAATTCCAGTTGCCTGTTCCTCGTGTCAGAGAGACTGATGCTTGCCCTCCTGGGGTTCTGGGCCTCACCGTTTGTGCGGTGCTAGCCTGACAGTTAGTAGTGCATGGGCGCTTCCACCCATACACACGTGGATTGGGGAATTACTTTCCCACGCGCAATGGGCGTAACCCCAACCCCAAGAGTGGAGATCGCAAGGCTGCTTCTGTGAGTAGAAGTAAATGGCTCCGGTTACCACCCTGGATAGGTGGACGGCACATGCCCCCCCTGTGTCGGTCCAACCATTGAGTGATTGAAAGGGGAGGAAGTGTTAAGCCTCCTCGGGTATCCGGCTTGAACCGGATCATCTCACCCTTTGGGGTGCAGGGGTTGGAGCTTTTTAGGTACTGACCTAGAAACTGCCCTGGGCCACAAGGTCCAGGTGTGCTTGGCGCATCGCGTCACCATAACACATTAAAGATGAGATAGATCCCCTGATGGTAGGATGATACGTGAGAATGATGAAGGTGGAAAGCAAAGGGGACCTACAGTTTGACGTGGGGGCCTGGCATTCCACACATTCACAAATAGTGAAAGCACACACTTTGCTAGAGTTATAGGAGGGATTTGGTAAACTGATAAATCTTTGTCGGGACCGGGATTTGAACCTTGGACTTCTAGCACAGAAGTCTGACACCTTACCCCTACAGGGTTCCTACGGTCTGGAAAGTTAGGGAATCTTTAAAAAAGTCAGGGAAATGACAATTCATGTCACACTTAGAAAAAAACAACGGAAATATTTTTCGTATTTACTGCGTCATAAGCCACTGCCCCAATGAAGAAAGCTGAGGGGCACTTACCATGCTCAAACTTGCTGTAACACAAGTTTTGGTAGCATTTTATTTCAGAAGGTGAACATACAGATCTCCTGGCCTGCACATGACAATTCTTTTAACTTTAGTGATCCATTGTTTTGGTTCTTGTTCAAGGTTTGGCATCGTCATCGTTGGATACAGTGAATTAGGACTGATTCGGCTACACCAGCAATTTCTAACAAAAAAACAGTTTTTAACCAGCTCTAGCAAAGCCCAGAGTATTTTCCTGAATTCTCATACTGGATCAGTGGCCTTGAAAGTAATAAATTGCAGGCTTTTGTAAAGTGTGCAAAAAAATTATAAACCTAAGTAATATGGGAAAGCAAGCATTAGCTTCCCATGCAAAAGGACCAACTCATATCAAAACTCTTGAAACTTTGACAAATCAACACTCTCTGTTGACTTTTTTTCTCAAAAAAGTCAAGTGATTTTCATTGAGCTCCCCTGTTTCAACAGAATCTCTGACACACAAAGAAATTCTACCTAGTGGTGATTTGGCTGGTTACTCAAAGAGTTTTTCTGTTTCATCGGAAATCATAAAGCCACAGAAGGAAGCTGTTGCCAAAAGTGAAATTAGTGTAGTGCCTCGAAGAAACCATAACACTTTTGTTATAAAAGATGATATAACTAAGGCGGAAGTAATTTGGGCTATGCAAGTTGTTTACAAAAAAAGTATTTCAATTCGTGCAATAATTTAAGTACAATTTTTCAGTTTATGTTTCCCCGAGTGTTCCATTGCCAATGCCTTTATCCTTGGTGGAGACAAGGCTGCATACTTCATTGTGCATGGCTTGGCTCCATTCTTTCATAACAATTTACTGGACCGCCTAAAATCATGTAACAACTTTGTAATTTGTTTTGATGAAGCGTTGAATAAAGTTATTCAAAGAGGACAAATGGACATTGTAATAAGATTCTGGGACAAGGAAAATCATAGTCATCAGTCGTTACTTAAACAGTGTGTTTTTCGATAGGAGCACTGCTGAAGAATTACTGAAGCATTTTCTGGATGGTATTTCTCCTCTTCCACTCTCTAAGTTGATACAAGTGTCAATGGATGGCCCAAATGTCAATTTAAAGTTTATAACACTTCTTCAGGAACACCTCAAATCTGTAACAGACAATGAAGTATGTAGTTTGCTAAATCTGGGAACATGTGGGCTTCATGTTGTTCATGGTTCCTTGAGAACAGGAGTAGAGTCTGTTGATTGGGATATAAGTAGCTTATTACGTCACATGTACTACCTGTTCACTGACTCTCCAGCTCGTCGAGCATTGTTTACCCAGTTGACAGGATGTGCATCTTTTCCATTGAAGTTCTGTGGTGTGCAGTGGTTAGAGAATGCGAAGTGCTTTCAAAGGGCATTACAAATTTGGGACCATGTTGTTAAGTTTCTCAAAGAAGCACTTCCTAAAACAAAACCTGTAGAGACACTGAAAAGAGCATTCTGTGATCCATTCCTAAAATGTAAACTATCTTTCTGCAAGACAATTTCAGATGAATGTCAGCCTTTCCTGCAACGGTTACAGACATCAAAATCAATGACTCCATATCTTTTTGAAGCTGTAGAGAAACTTCTAAGATACCTTATGAATCGTTGCGTTAAACCTCATCTTATGAAGTGCACGGGTCCAAAGTTACTGTCTATCGACACAAAAAAAATCAGAAAATTTGATCCTTAGGCAAAAATATTGATGTAGGATTTGCGACAAAACATTTGTTAGGAGAAACTGCAATCACAGTAACATAAAGACAAAAACTAGAATTTATACATGAGTGCCGCAGTATGTTAATCACCATGATTGCAAAACTACAAGGAAGAAGTCCCTTAAAACAGAAAGCTGTGAGAGGTTTGTCTTCATTGGATCCTTGTGCTATTCAACATTCACCTCAACTGGGCCAGAAGAGATTTTCTTTTCTTTTGGAGGAACCCAACCATGCCAACATCATAAATGATGTTCTGGCTGAAAATGCCAAGAAAGAATACAGCATTTTTGCCACCTCAAAAAATCTCAGCTTCAAGAAATATTTCGTCCTTGTGATCAGTTTAGTGCTGAAATAGGGCTTGCCTGTATTTATGGTAGCTTTCTAATAAAAGATGAAAACTACAAACACCTTTGGGAAGTAATAAATATTTGCCTTGTCTTGTCATATGGGAATGCAACTGTTGAAGGTTAATAATATGAAAGTAGACACAGTTCCTCCTGTTGTGAGCTATTCAGTTCAGGATATGTACAGTTAGTTAAAATAAGACTGTAATGATACCAAAGTGAATCAAGTTTGTTACAACTTTTTGATAGGGTTAGACATATTTAATTATTTTTCCATCATTTTCCCTGAACTGATTGGCAAGACGTCTTCTTTCTTATTCTTCCATGAGAGGTGAGGCAAGGTCGGCTGTAGGGGAGGAGGAGGCCGAAATAAATGTATTTAAATTAATATTTTCACATGTATAGTATCATAAAGTTATAGTTGAAATTTTATGAGAAATTGGTCAGGGAACTTGGGAAAATAGTCAGGGAAAAGTCAGGGAGAATTTTTTTACAAATACTGTAAGAACCCTGTCCTAGATCGCCAGGTCCCCAGTGCTCAATTATAGTTGTATGGATGTTAAGCTCTTCCAATTCCTGAATTTCAAATTTGAAATTCTATATGTTCAGACTCTATTAGGCTAACCGGAAAGGTCTATTTAATTACAGGGTGAATTTCAATTTTTTCATCTCCAGAAAAGGGATTTTTATACAAGCCTTGTAAATTATGAGGAGGCCCACCCTAAATTTTCCACTTTGTTCAATTTAAATTATAAAAAAATTCAGACCTTTATTGTTTGAGGTGATCCCTATACCCACCTGAAAAATATCAATCTTCTAATACTGTGGGATGTAGCATTCCTTTAGTTTTGACCATTTCCAGAGTCCCAATTCTACCCGCCCCTTTATACTGCAAATAACTGGTTTTTAAACTTTATTTGTCTATTTGATGTGGATACTTTACATTACTGACACCTTTACATTTTATACCTCATTTAAAAAAGGCTTGTTTTTAATTTGAAATTACTTCCATCCCTTTCTTCCCTATTTTCTGGAATTCCATTTTGAAATTTAAAAAGTTAAGATGTTTATCGTTATTTGGAATTATCCCTATACCTGATTATCGAATTTTGGTTTTATACCACACAGAGCAGTAGGGTTTAATATTAGTTTTGTAAAATTTAACCCTTAGCCTCCCACCACCCTTCCTCTAACTCCCACTTAGAAATTTCAAATTTTAAGAGTTATTTATTTAATTTAGAGTTGTACTTCCACTTGCCAGCCATATTTAAATTTTCTACTACATCTAAAATATTTTTTACAACCCCTCCTCTGCACTATTAATTTTAAATTTAAAATCCATTTAGTTGTATTAAGTTTTCTCATTATCTGTCTGCCAAATTTTAATCTTCTACCTCATCTAAAAAGCAATTTTCTAATTATAGCCTATTTGTCAGTCTATTTTGAAATTTCCCATTTTTAATTTTTCCTTGTTATATGGGGCAATCTCTCTACATTATTGCCAAATTTGGGCTTTTTAGCTCAAATTTTCCATGTTGAAACACAAGTATGACTAAGGAAATCTAGTTCAATATTAGAAATCCTGGCAGTCCGAACAGTTTCCAAATTTGAAGCAATTTTTTTATGGAGTTGTGAGTTTTTGGTAAAACAACCTGTAAGAACATTAATTCTCAAGAATGAAGTATGTAAAGTCCAACTATTGACAATATTTATCTGATGAATGGTTTGTTAGTTACGATTGCCATCCCAGAGTAAATTAGTTTCTGTTCTTGAACGTATCAATGCCCTGCTACCGTTCTTCGTAATTGTTACAATTCTCTTTCCTTTTGAATATAATAGTGCTGATTTCACCAAAATATAAAAATTTATAAAAAATATATTATTTTTTTTACTTTGGCCCGCGAAAATGTGTAATACATATTATGTGGCCCGCGAAAAAGTTTGTGACCCCTGCTTTAGATAATTCAAATTACATCAATACATTATTTATACAAGACAAACTGGTTTTACAAGTCAACATATTATATTGTGCCATAGAATGCTTTTTAAAACTCAATATCACACATAAACGTATATTAAAAAGATAGTTAGGATCTGTATTTTGTGTAAAATACACATATAAACATTTTAAATTTACACTAAATATTTATTCTTAAAATGAAACAATTTATTACTTTTTCCCAGCTATCCATAACCATTGAAATATGTGCTCATTATTTAATCCATCGGCTATCTGGAGCATATCTTCAAATTTATGTCAGGAGATACATACCAGGATTAAACTATTTGCTCTAATTAATGGGCAAGGTTAGTGGGGATTTTGAGGGCTGTTGGGGGTGGGGTTTGTAACTGTCACTGACTAAACATCGGTGGTAGTTATGCACTTGTTGGCTATTGACTGCTTTAAGAAAACCGTCAGCCCCGTAAAGTTCTCTTCTCAGGGCCTGATGTTTGTGGCTTCAAACCCAGCCGAGGTTGGTGTATTTTTCTTTAGTGATAACAATCCATAGCACAATCTTCTTCAGATGGGAAGTAAAGCAGTTGGTCCCATTTTGATCGTGGCAAGTAATAGAACCCCAGAAAATATCTTTCCTGTAAAACTATAGGCCCTTCAGCTCGTTCATAGAAATTCTTGTGTGTTGATAAAATTTGTATGTTCAGTATGTTAAATACCTCAAATAAATAAATAAAATAAAATAAATATACAAGGTAATCACATTTCCGTAACTAAACTATTGAATAAAATAACTATGTACATCGGCTTGAAAAGAGTATTTTCCTCAGTATTTGTGTGTTCAGATGTTATTAATGCTCCTAGTTAGGGTTAAACATTTGTTCCCAGAGTGAATACAATACTCATTGTAGCAACCCTACCTGCTACTAAAGTCTCTGTTATTATTTAATATAACTGATTAGATCTGACATTCTAAACAAGTTGCTAACATTAGTGTTGTATATTTTCCAGGTTCGCCTCTTGATGAAGAGCTATGCTTTTGTTCGAAGCAATGTACCAAAGACTATGGCTTTCAAGACTCACACAGACAGTAAGGAGGAGTGTGCACCTTGCCCAGAGTTCTCTTGTTTCTTGTACTACTTGTTTGCACCCACTCTGGTCTATAGGGATAACTATCCCAGGTAAACTCGCACTTCCTATACTTCCACCCTAAACATTTATACTTTGAGTCTAGATTCCCCATGTTAATATTGCCAGTGTAACTTTATCACAATATAAACAATATACAATCCTTACACAGTAGGGCCCTGCTTTACAGCATTCCGTTAATATGGCTGTTTTCAATTACATGCATGCTCTTCTGGCGTTTTTCAGCATGCCGCGCGCAATGAATGGCTCTGGCCACCATTTTAAGCAATAATCAGTCTGTTTACAGTAATGATGGGCACTATTAAATGATTTTAGATATCAAATAATTATTCAATAGCTTTCATTCAATTGTATTTAATTAGTTTTGTATCATTTTTAGGCCTCGCTTTATTGTGCACTTTATACACGATAGTGTGAAGATGTTATTAGGGTTTTATATGCATTAGAAAGAAAAAAAAGTCCATGTTTTGCTTTACAGCAGGGCTCCCGGACCTATCCCATCGTATGAGCAAGGTTCTACTCAACTTTATTCTATAATAACAAAAAACAAAAACAAAAAAAAAAAACAAGAAGTAAATCTTGCAAAAGACTGGACTGCTGATGAAAAGAATTTTATATTAGTGTTTGAATCCTGGTTGGGTGTACTGAGGGTGATTTTCCTTGAATTTTATTTTACAATCTCCATGAAAATGTGGGTACATTTAATCTAAATTCAATCTTTCTCATTCAAACACATTGGTATAATTATTACTTATGCATATAACCAGAAGGAGCAGTAGAACATGGTAACATAATCAAACTATAACCTCATCATAACAAACAGTTTCCAACGGTTGGCAAGTCGGTTTAATAAAATGTCTCCATCTGCCTCTTGACTTCCACTCCTCTCCTCTCACTTGCACACTTTCTGTTCCTCTAATTTCTTTCTTTGTCTCTATTGTGGTCTATTTTCAACACCATTTTATAATTATCTTTGGTATGTTTTCCTTTTCCATCTAATAACATGACCATACCATCTCATTTTTGCTTCCTCTAATGTCTGATACTGATATACTCATTGTATTTCTCTGATAACTTCATTCGCTGTCGACAAATAACAAATATGACACTGAAAGATAAACGTCACATTGTACTATGTTTGAGATATCCACACATTTACTACTAAAGTTGTAGGAATGAAGACAATGTGATGTAACTTAGAGCAAATCTATACCAACAGTTTTATTTAGGGAAAGTGAAAATCCAAATAAGAAAAACCACCCCACATGTTCAGGATTCAAACCCCAAGCTGGTTACTGGCAACTCTGACCAAACATTATTTACACTTTAGACTCACACCTGCAGCTGAAACCATAATCCAAGTAGTTTTTCAAACCTCGACAGTAGCTGATAAATTTACAAATTTGTCACCCCTATTTAAGTACCACATTTATTCTACATTAATAAATCTAAAATATATCTATTTTAAATTGATGCGTAGTCACAATCCAGAATGTTCAAATACATTTTTCAAAACATATCATGGCATCTATGAACCCTGAAGCCAGTGGCGGTCAGTCCGTATTGAAAACACTGTTTGCCTAATTTCAACAAAATAACTATCATTCTATTAAATAAATTAAAATAACTTGAATATTTGTGAGATCTCAAACATAATATATTTTGGCAGTTTGTTTACTTTTCAAATGTGGCTGTGGAGTTGTCCTCTCCGCGAAGCCCTGATAGCGGTATAGCTTACTAAAAGCAATCCCAACAGTGCCTCTGTGACCTTCAAATGGCATGAGGGTAGGTCCCCTATACAATCAGTAGAGGTAGAAATACCTCTCGCTGTCATGGAATGAAAGAACTAGTGTCAATGTCCGCCTAGTGCCCATTGTTAATGTTAAGAGCATGCACGCTGTCAATACTGGATGGGTCATCATTTATTTTATTAAGGTGTAAGTCTTTATCTTTATTTTTTTACTATATTATTTATTTTAATTTAATATAAATTCATATTTTCAATGTGTGTGTGTGGGTAACGAGGAATATGTAGTTATTAGGTTATTAGTGAAATCTTTTTCAACTTTTCAAGACTTTACTTTTAAAAGTGAGATTGTTAAAACTGGTAGACAAACACCTGATCTTCTGCAACTTACTTTCAGTAATTTTTATAGTAAGTCTTAATCCATAGATTTAATTTAATTTATTTTTATGATATTTTTTTTGCTCTACTCCCAAAATGGTAGTCTTAAAATGAGTTTATGATTTATAGTTTATTTTAACTTAAATTATGCTTCAAGAATATAACACAAAAAAAAAATAATCAAGTTTGCTTGCCCAGCTCCTGAGCCCATCTGAAGCGCATCTGTAGGGTACTTTATATGCCATCAGTTCTCACTGAACTATTGATATGTGCACAGTGAAATATATACACACACAGTATTGTATACAGGTGGTCTACAGTGACATGAAGAATGAGTCAATAATACTTTAGACAAGCAGTTCACTTGCTTATTCTTCATGTCACAATATGGGTGGAAGAGGATTGACCTCCAATTCAGAATGAGGCGGCTTCTGGATATAGGAGGCGGGCTACCTTTCTGTGGGCCACCCTGTATATATAAATATAATATATATTATATAAATATAAATATCATTTGACTTTTGTTTTCATTTGAGTCAATTTAAACACATTCCTCCACACTTTACATAAAACATGTCACACATTACCTAAGATTCCAATTGCATGTTTGTACGGTTGTATATTATGTAATTTTGCCATAGTGTTAAAATAACCTAAAATCTAAAACAAATCATAATAAAAATGCAAACATTAAAGTTTAATACTAAGTTTATTCTGTAGAAAATAAATTCTTACCCACATAAAAAAGTGTTGTAAAAATGTTTTTGGGTTTAATTTTAATCTTTTGGCACTTCTTTTTCTTAGCTAATTTTTCAATATTGGCTTTAATGCCAGATGTACTAATTCAAAGGGGGCTTTCTAAGTGGGCGTCAAATCAGTCAATTTCTCGATTTCGACCTCACAATGTTCATCCCTGAGAAAAGTTTTTACAGCTGTTGATACTGCCAAAGAGTGGTGCTGTGAGCAGAGCATGAGTTCGAAGATTTGGAAATTGTTTTTCTTCGACATATTTTCAGTAAAATATCAAAAGATCTACATTCATAAATTTCTCTTTTAAATCTGTATTACACTGCAACTCAATAAGCTCCATTTGCACATTGCTCAGCACGTCCTCAACATCAATACTAAATGGAGTGAAAAATATGTTTTAGATCAGTGAGTGTAGTACTGTATCTTTCGTGGTTATGAACTTCACACTACGATAGTTTTGAAAAGTGAGTTTATTCACCTTTTTGTAGTTGAACTTCTCACAGACGAAGTTTGTTTTCAAATGCCTTCACTTGGTCAAAGAAGTTATGTACCAAACTGTTCTTATCTTGTAGTCTTATGATCAGGTTGTTTAGGTGTATAGATATGAAAGATCAGCCATCCATTCAAGGTCATTGAACTGATGGCTTGCCCTTATTCGCCATGAATTCACAAATTTCTTCTCTTCATTACCTTACCTCTATTGAGTCAGCGAATCTCTGTGTAGTAGAGTACATCGCTGTACTCTTGAGTTCATATCCTTAAGGAATGTATTAAATATCCTCTGGTTCAATTCTTTGGATCTGATGAAGTTCACTATTTCTGTTATATCTTTCATAACATCTTTGAACAAGTTTTCATGGTGTATACTGCAATGATATTATATAAATTTGCCAATTTGACAAGTAGCAGCATTTTTTTGTATTAGTACCACAACACCTTCATTTTTTCCTACCATTGCAGGAGCTCCGTCAGTAACTACTCTGGAGAGATTGCTCAACTGTAGATCGTATCGCTCCCAAGTTGAAGAGACAACGTTAAAATATCCCTGCCTTTAGTAGTGCCACTCATTGAAAAAGAGCGGCCATTTCTTCTGTTATGGTAAAGTCATTGTGAATTCCCCTGATAAAAATAGCCAACTGGGCAGTGTCTGAAATGTCAGTACTCTCATCAAGGGCCAATAAAAAACACAAACTGAGAAGCCCCTTCTTTATGTGTATTCTCAATACCGTTCGCTAATTCTTCAATCCTTCTGGCCACAGTTACTCCTGACAAACTAACTTTTTAAAACAAATGTTTCTTTGATGGACACAGAACTTCAGCTGCCGAATCCATACACTCCTTTACAAATTCGCCATTTGTAAATGGCTTTGATTTCAAAGCTATTTTCTCAGATATAATATAGCTTGCTTTAACACTTATTCACTTTCAAAATTTTGCTTCTTAAAGACGTTTGTTGACAATGCAGTTTTTTCTTAAAATCAGCCACTTTATCTGATCTCAATTGCCCTTTAACTGAATCTATTTTGGGTAAATCCATGTGAAATCAACCAATTAAAAAATAAAAATTTGTTCTATCTACTGAAAGGACTAAAAATATGAAATTTCAAATTTTCTTAACATTCCTTTTTTGAGTTATTGACTTTTCAAAATTTTGGAATTTGCTTAATTTTGGTTGCATTTTAATATCTTCAAATGGCTCTATCTCAAAAACTATAAGGCTTAGAGAGGTGGAATTTGTACCATTTTCTTCAGAATTTTACAAGCTTTAATTGACGTGCAACTTGGCCATATTTAAATGTTTAAAAAAAAAATTTAAAAAAATATATATAATTTTTTTAATCTCAAAATATTAATTTTTAATTTTTTTGTAAAAAATATATTCTTTTTATACACCTTTTGGGAGCAATATATACCAAATTTGAAGATGGGATTACAATGGGATCATATTGTAATAAATAGTTGCATACAGCGGTACGTGGCAAATTCACCCAGAATGAGGTATGCTATGCCAAAAGTGCAAAAAAACATACTAACAATAGAGGTTTGTAGTTAATAAGCTCAATATGCAGTGTTTGTTTTAAGTTTAGTTTCAAAACAATATTTACAAAAATCAAAATACTTAAAAGTTCAATTGCAAAGTAAGATATTAGATCTATAATAAAATATTATAAAATGTTGTACATACATCAAACCTGGAGGCTATTGATAGAGAAGTTGTTGCTTGTTTAACAATATCAGATGCCTTTGTCATTTCTTCTAGTCAGTTTGTAAGTTCTCCCAGTGGCACCTTACAAATAATGAAGTTCTTAGGAACAGATAATATATCCGCTCTTCTTGGGTAAGTGAATGAAGGATGGAGAAATGATACGTCCACTTCTTGCTCTGTATCATTTTTTGAGATAACACATGCCAACCACCAATTGTTATCATATGCACAAAGTTACAAAACCTGCTATTTGATCAAAAGGCACAACTTCAGTGTTGGCTCCTACCTGAATCTTATGGACATCAAAGCTTTCACTGTCAGAAATAATTTTGGTCCTAACCTAATATTTGCTTTGGGGTATGAACGCATGGTACTTTTGTGTACCAGTGACTGCACTGGCATAGTTGAATCTTTCTTCCAAGTTTTTTTCTTCTTCTAAATACTCCCGGTTTGGTACATAAAAAAAAATTCATTGAGGAGATATTCTCTTTCCCCCATTCAAACAATTGGTAAGGCGTCAATATTTGATTGTCCACTGGCTTCTGTAGGCTGGCTTTAGCTGCAAGCCTTTTCACTGTACCACCAACACCTTCACACACTCCCTTGCCATGTGATGTGGCATAGAAGTGCCATTCTGCTTGTACTCCATTGAAATCCTCCTCATGACAGCATACATTTGAAAAGTTCTTACGGTTCTTGTATTGAGCAGCGGAACCATCGCTGAAGTAATATACTTTTGACAAATTTGGTAGAATTTCATCCTTTATATACAAAATGAGCTTTTTTTGAAAAGTGTACCAGAACTGTGTTGTGCGTTAGACAGTCAGATATAAACACAACACTTTTGTACCTTAGGGCTTCCTGATCATTGGTTTCATCTTTGGTCTTGAAATATACAACACATGGATGCACCGTAGCCATGGAGTTATTCCAGTGAAACCCTTGAGCTTCATCTTGAAGCACAAATGAATAGTTCTCAGCAAAATCACACTGAACAACAATTTCATTTTCTAACAATAAAGATTGTTTCTCTGAAGAATATGATGACTGCTGTTTGGCAACAAAGTCATGCTTTTTTAGCTTTAATAATTGATTGCAGAAGTCCTGGACAAAGTCCTCTGTTGTTTTACTCATGGTCTCAAAAGTACAGCGATCAACGGTAATCCATTGTTTGTAAGTAACATTTTCCACCATTTCTTCTTCTAAGTCTGTGAGCAAAGCATTTTTAAAAGTACTTATGTTCGGACAGAAATCACATTCATTCATAAGACATAATTTGGTAGGTGGGTTGCACATTATTTTAGAAATACAATGTTTGTATGTCTTAAGCGGCTGGTCTGAACCTGGCAAAGTGATTTTTTGTAAGTTTGCTCCAGCCATCATCAATTTTGTATTTTGATGAGTAGTGCAAACACAAACAGAATGAGTGCCATTTGCTCCAGCTATGATGCAATATTTTGGTCTCATTTCAGCAAATTTGGAAAATCCAATTTTTATTTCAGGATAAGTAGATTTGAAAAGACTGAAAGTTTCTTGCAAATTTTCTAAAATTAATCTCTTTTGAACATGCAGGGGCTTGCCATCAATCTTTTTTCCCAGGCATTTGTCTGCTAGTATCATCACTACAATAAAACTCTTTAACTAGGGTAGTACTTTCTTCTGTCAGTGACTTACCCGGCTTAGCATCTGGGGTAGCAAGTATTCCTTTTTCTTCTGTTAACCTCTTTGTCTTTCTTGCTATGTAATTACCAACACCGAATTCCTGTTCAATTCTTGCACAAGACCAACTTTTGGGTAATGATGTTAAAATTAAAAATCTTTCACTTTTATTAGCTATTTTGAATTTGTCTTTAAATTGATCAATGATTTCTTTTTGGGTGTCATCACAGTCACACTCTTTTTGGCTTGGAATATTTTCCCTGTGGAAAAATGTTTCACTTAGTTTGCGTTTTATTCTGTCAACCTTTTCATGACGATAATTTTTTGAACTGTTGCATTATTTTTTACCACTGGCGACTCACCTATTGAAGTTAGAGAAGCATCCAGAAGTTAGAAACCTTCATCAACATTCATAAATTCAGGATCTTCAGACTTATTAGTACCAGGTTTTACAAATCCCGTTTCATTATTTTTGGATTGTTCTATCCTTTCATCAGTCAACAGCTCTGGCTGCCTTTCTTTTGATAGTTGGACTCGACAACCTTAACAAATTTTCATGTCTTTTTTCATATTGTAATCCAACTAGTCACATTTCTAAGATATTTTTTCTTGACCCAGTGTGATTTTTCTAAGTCCATGTATGTTGTATGTCTGGCAGTCACAGTAAAACTGATGGAACTTGTAAACAATAGCATTGTTCAGGTTACTGCTTGTGTGTATGACTCACTCCCCTCAGGACTTGCTTGCCTTATCATGAATCACTGTCTTAATTTGAAAAGAATTTTGAGATTTATTGTTGAGGAGCAGTAATTTCTTTTACAGTAGCCTATATAATATCATTAATAAATTTAATTTTAAGCTAAACCTCAGAATAAGGTTTTTCAAAATTTTAATTTTTTAATGAGTCCTACTAAAAAAACCTAAAAATTAATTTTTTGTTTTTTGAAACTTTTTAGGGTTAACTTAAAAGAGCAATCAATTAATTGAGTAGAAACAATTTTCCCAATTATTTTGTTTATGTTACTGCAGGTGTTCATAAATACTCAGGGTATCAACACAATTTGCTGTGGTACTGCTATATTTAACTATTTATTACAACATGATCCCATCTTCAAATTTGGTACATGTTCTCCCAAAAGGAGTATAAATAAAATATATTTTTTTAGAAAAAAATTTATAATTTCGATTTTGAGATTTAACAAAAATACTTTTTTAAATTCTTTAGGAAAAAATTAAATTTTTAAATATGGACAAGTTGCATATCATATTAATAGAACACATTCAACCTCCCTAGGTCTTATAGTTTTTGAGATAGAGCCATTTGAAGATTTTAAAATGTGGCCAAAATCACGCGGATTCCAAAACTTTGAAAGCCATTTATTCAAAAAGGGAATGTAAAAAAAATTTGAAATTTTATATTTTTCATCCATTTAATAAATAGAACCAATGTTCCAAAAATTATCTTGTTCAGAGATGTGAAGGTCCAGATTGGTTGATTTCACATGGATATACCTTTTAGATTAGTGGTTCGAGTCATAGTGCCACCTTAAATTGTATTCCTTCAACAACACTACCTAGTTATTACAAAGCAAACAAACTGGTTTCTCTTTAATATTTACAAAAAAATACAAGTCCGTCCACTTCTCATTGAAAACACCCTTCCCTCTTCCCTAATTTTCCACTTTATGCTTGTGCTTGCAGCCATGGTTAAAAAACTGAATGCAAAAAATACCGTATTGGCCCGAATATAAGACAATAGTTTTTATTAAAAATTGAAAACAAAAAATTGGGAGTTGTCTTATATTTGCAGCCTAGAGTCTTATGTTATTAATTTAAACTTTTTGTGTAAAGCCGTTGTATTGCATATTTCTAACTAAAGCTAATAAATCTAGCACAAAACACGTTTTCTCACATGTAAGAAACTATAAATATTTATTTCACTAAGCTACTTCACATGTAAATTACCGTCATGACACAGCTTCTTGTGTTTTAATTACACACTTAATTTTTGTGAAAAGCTGCATCTATTACATGTTAATTATTAAACTTAGTAAATCATGCATGACAATATGTTCCCACACAAATACTAACTTGAAAACTTTATTTTATTGTGGTATTTCACGCGTAAAAATGTAAACATAAACATTACATAAAAGTTATTTTTCATTTTGGTCATAGAAGTACAGCAACAGTGTGGTATTCCGACATAACGTTTGAACGCGCTCTAAGAACTGATCTCAAGGAGCACTTAGTAAGCGCTCAATAACATGATGGTGCTGCTGTGTAGCAACTAGCTGCACAAATCAGTGTTTCTTTTCTCCATGGTGCGTGACGTCAGCTACCTGCTGATTATCTTGCGGTATTCATTTGTTTTTTGTGTGAATTAGTTGCAGCAACATAAATATAATATAGCTTAGTGCGGCTTTAATCACAGTATAATTTGATCTTTTCCAAGGGCACCTGATAGAACAGAAAAACGCGGCATATCATCAAAACAGATAAACAGAGGTGAAAGACGAAGTTGCAATTGCGACAGATTTTCAGAGCCAGTATTGGTTGGGTTAAAAGAAAGATGAAAATAAATAGCTTATCTCTCAAACGCTGGACAACAATAGCCCAGAGATTTCCTGCTGATTATGAAGATAAGCTTTTAGCTTGTCAGAGATACATTATCAGACTCAAACAGGCCAACAATTACCAGATTGGAAATTGTGACCAAACACCAGTGTTTTCTGACCTGCCATCTAACACTAATGTGCACCCGAAACGAGAGAAGACTGTAATGATCCGGACCACAGGCAATGAAAATTAAGAGTAACTTTAATGCTTGCCTTGTGTAATTCTAAGAAGGAAGACCATGTCACCAGAAAAATGCCTATAGGAATTGAGAGAATGGATGGATGAATGTAGTATGGAGCTGCACTGACCTAGTTGTGATACCAGGAGGAATGACAAGCCCCCTTCAAGTGCTGGTTAATAGATGAGCTGCTCAGGGACCAGGCAGATTCTTAGTGGGAACTATTGATAGTGGTGATTCAGTTGATGAGACCTAATCATTTTTAATGTGTATATATGAATATTCATAATTATGACCCAAGTGTACTTGACAATCAATGTGTAATAAGTTATACATACCTATTATTTGCCAATTAAAACATTCAACTATTATAAATTAATTATTTCAACTTTAATAGGCCTATGCAGTAAATGGAAAAATTTGGGCTTCAACATGAGGTAAGAGTACAACTTTGTATTAAACAACATTTTTCTTTTATTCTTATTTAGCCATAGAGAAAATAGGGTGAGGGTTGTCTTACATTTGAGGCCGTCTTATACTCGTGCCAATACGGTAATGTACAAACAACACCACACCACAAAAGGCTGAAGAATACTGAGAGAGGGGGAAGGGTGTGTGACCTTGAGCTTGTGTTGTCACGTGCTGCAAAAGTATTGCCAAGATTCCCAATTATAGGTTTTGGGTCTCAGTGTTGCCACATGCTTCATAAGCATCGCGAAAATTCCCAGACTTTAGTTTTAGTCCTAAAAAAAATATCATACAGAATTTTTAAGCAGAAAAATTGTTGTATGTAAAATTGTTCTTTGGGCCGCAGGTTGAAGACCACTGCTCTAGATAATATTAAATTAACTAATAAATAATATTGATTGTTTTGTTAGTATATAAAAAA
Organism: Timema monikensis; assembly: GCA_902151445.1. Classification (NCBI taxonomy): domain Eukaryota; kingdom Metazoa; phylum Arthropoda; class Insecta; order Phasmatodea; family Timematidae; genus Timema; species Timema monikensis. The sequence goes on from CABFVZ010003579.1 coordinate 38,000, forward strand.
GTGCCAACATATGACATTTAAATTTTTCTACAAGGGCTGTTCAATAGAGGATAATCATACTTCAGGGTTATTAACCATCAATAATTTGATGGCACTTTTCAAAGTAGTCCCCATTTGATAAGATGAATTTATTCCAATGTTTTTATCACTCTTAAAAAACACGAGGGAAACTATTTTTGAGAATTGCTTCTGACAACTTAAAAACTTGTTCTGATGACTGGAAATGTTTCCTATTCAGCTCTTTCTTAGAGTTTTGAAACAAATAAAAATGGCAGGGTGATGTAGGGAGAGAGAAACATATCTTACATTGATGATAGCAAAGTACTATGACAGTATGTGCAACGTGTCTGGGTCACCTTACAGTTACACGACAATCTTCTCTTACAATTACCGAAGCAGTGTTTATAGTTTTTATAGTGACCATAGTGGTTGGAGCCCCAGGACTGGTGATTTTTATGATTGGACCAATGTCCACATAGATACACCATGAGCCTTTGAAACATTTTATATGCTTCAGTTGATGTTTTCTTGAGATCTAAACATAATTTACAATTAGCGTCTTGTCCTCCCGTGTAAAGAGCATTGTTAAGTAGGCTAAACTGAATTTGGATAAACTTGACTGGCCGCCAAGGTCACATCGTGTGCACGAGTCAACTGCCAAGTTGCTATGTATTGCAGTTTAATTTGGTCTTAAATTGCTTCAGTAGGTTATAGGGATCAAACAATACTGTTGTTGATAAAATAAATCATACTTTCAAATTATTACAAAAATATTACTGTTTATGATATTATTTTGTTAATTGGTTCCTGTTTAAATACTATGTGAATACATGTAAAATATAATACAAACTATATTTAAAAAAGATAAAAAGACTTAAAAGAAACTTAGGAACAAGCATTGCCCTCGGTCTTCCTCCTGAAAATTCCTATCACCAACATAATTTTGTAAAGAATAAAAATACCTATAAAGAAATGACACCAAAGTCACTGGTATGAAGCAGAGAAAGCGCTTTAGTTGTGCTATCATCGCAGCTCGCATCTAATGTTTGGTCCTTAATATTATATCTCTTTGGAATTACCTGTGACAAATTTACAAGTACTTTTTGACACAGAAGTTTTTCATAGCTTCTTCGCGATTTCTTTATTATTCAAAATGGCTGGTATGGAAAGTGGGAAACGAAAACAGAATTTAATTTATAATTATCATAGATGTGTAGATTAAGACATGCATATTTAAAGTTTGCAAAATAATTTTATCAGCTCCATGATGTAAGTATTAAAACTTTATTGATAATTTACTAAGCTTATCTGTAAGCCCGTGTGCATTAATTATTAATATAGGCCTTCAACTTCGACTTTTGTTTGCAAGTTTCAAGCTTTGCTTCACCTTTAAAAAGTGGCCTTCGCACATCCCTAACTTACTCATTTCTGAGACATATAAAACAATCAGAACTCGGGCTGTAAATTCACCAATGATAACTTTACAGCCCTGCTGGGAATCATTCCCTGGACCCTTGCTTTAATAGGCGACCTTAAAACAAAATATGCGACTAATAGTGAGACTTGATGGACCGAATAATTATTAAAATTTAATTGGCTAAATTTTTTTGTCTTTAACTGAGCAGATGCAGCTGGTAATTATTTATGTGCCAACAATGAATGTATTTCAATTAACTTCAATTTAAAGACAGTTAATTAACTAAATCTAATTCCAACTATACCAGCATACAGTCACATTGAAGGAATAAAAAAAGTAACATGGTTCTCGGGAACCCGATGGTGTTACCATAATAATAAATATACACAATTGCGGTACTTCATACACTAGCGCACCCAAGGGTGCAATAATTTTCAAGAAGTCAAAATTGAATGTCAAATCTCCTTTGCTTGGACTCAGACACCCACAATTAGCTTTACATCTTTGAAACATTTTGGAGAAGAAAACGTTGGTATATTAAGAACATATTTGAAAAGTATATTTTTAGAACAGCTACTAAACAT